>CAJUYG010000593.1:67801-130740 GCA_910591675.1 Galerucella calmariensis
TAGTTTTTGATAATATAAAGACAGTACCGCATAATATAATAACTAATAACGCATTAAAAACGAGAAATAGAATTAATAAAATATTAATTACCTGTATAACATATCAAAAATATGCGGAGTCACTGTTAAACACACAACAACACAATGTACAAATTCGTAAATGCAAAATGGCATCCGTCTGGCTTGGGGTGTAGCTAAATGGTAGGCTTTGATTGGTTCTAAATTATGTCATGACATAAACAGTCGTTATTCGTTTGTTTTAAACTTTCTCGATTTTGTTTAGGTATCTCTATGGTTTTAACAAATAATAATTTTAGTTTAATAGAGGATTTGAATATACAGAGTGATATTACTGACGGAAACAGTCCGCAAGATTTTCAGATGTTTAGAGCTTAATTGCTGATTCTGGTGAGTTTTTTATAATGATTGACTCAAACATACTTGTAATGGAGTGTTTTCCTTATATTGTAGTTATCCTGATGAAGTTTGTAATCACAAATGAAAGCTTGAACTTGGAAGGCTGCTTCCTCTTCAGTTCCTTTGGGGTCTCCCATCATTATATGGTACATTTATAATATTTTAGATACAACTAAAATTTCCACCCTCACCCTCCTTCCTACAAAGTACAACTCCCATTTTACTTATTTGTCCCATAGGAAAATGTATTTCTGTTCGAGTTCAGAATAGCAAAACGGAAAGATCCTTTTTATAATCAGGTAAATGGATTTCCATATGTATACAGGATAATAAAACTTCAGTACTAACTTAAGTACGTTTATTACAAATAATAAGTATATAAATAAATTTAAATCACAATTGAGTCAACATCACTGAGGCGAAATATTCCTGGTATGGATATGGATCTAAACCAAGAAATAAAATGTATATATCTACATCACACATAAAATTACAATGAAAATCAGTACATTTCTATAGCCTATTCTATTAGATAACATTACTTAATGTTTGGTGTGTTTTTCGTTGATATTAAATAATGCATTTTTCGTGATTCCTTATAAAATTATATACAGATTGCGAAAAAGAGGGAAGAATAATTGAGGGCAGTTGGCGATGGGCGTATTTAGTTCCAGGTGCTGGAAGAATGTTCATCGCCCCCCTATTTCAACCGCTGTTGCCAGAAGCGCAGATTATTTTGTACAAATGATATTTTGTGTGAAATAGGGGGGCGATGAACATTCTTCCAGGCTCTGGAACTAAATACGCCCATCGTCAAATACCCTCAATTATTCTTCTCTCTTTTCCAAGTAGTTTTTCTCATAGTATCCTTGTCGTACTTGTGTAAATCATATGCCCGGTTAAACTTTTTCGCAGTCTGTATAATCATTGTATTTCAAACAAGAATATAAATAATAAAAACGATTTTTATTACTATTGAAAGATGTTTTTATTACTAGAGCCTACTTAAATTTTATTATGGCATAGTAATATAGACCCCAATCTCTCACAAGTTTGTAGTGGAAATCAAGTAGAATCATATTTTACATTCCTACTTCCCGGGCTATTCAAGATATTCAACACCAACCATTCTGGTTTGCAATTGAAAGGGACAACATTACTTGTAAACCGGTTTTGGCGCTCATCAGTACAAGGTATATGTTCTCCGTCCTCAAGTTCCTATAAGAGTTTGAATTGTAATTCAATATCCGTCGGGCCCTATAGCCCGGTAAGTAGTTGTTGCTTCTTAAATGAACGGTCACTTTGAAAAATATTTTTTTATAAAATATGTATCATTGAATATTAAATTTAACAAAAAAGTAACCTCTCCAAAATTGTTTTTTCGTTTATTGTTAGCTACTAAAATAACAATTATTGTCAGTTTTTAAAATGTGATGTTTTGGCATAAATTTTTATTTAAAAAAATGGTTATTTTGTATTTGGTAAGACCACAGTTAGTATCACATCCGTGGCAAGACTTGTTTGATATTTTTACCATATTTAATAAATATTTTAAATCAATTTTTTATATCTGCATATAAAACATAATAGTAGGTATTATATATAAATATTTGGTAATTATTGAAAGTGTATTGACGACGGAGGATGAACCTGAATGCTTCGTTTTTTCTTTCGGAATGTCGGGAATATCATTGGACTCTGAAAAAAAAATACAAATATGTTAATATTATTTTTAAACTAGTTATGCAACTAAAAAAACGTGCAGTATTGGCGACATGTAGTTACCTACATACATTCCACCATTCGTTAAGAGAAGAACCAATCTACATATTTATTTAAAACCAACTATAATCATTATTTTCAGTTCACCAATAGGTAGGAGAACTCTTCGATATCCCAGAGTGTTGAACTTTTTCAATTTTCGAACAATATACCCACTTTATGTAGGATGTGTGTTTGTTCTCAACTTCAGCCAAAGGCGGAACCTGCAAATTTGTATAGTAGGAGGATGGCAAATATTTAAATTACTAACAATAGTAGATTAAGCTCAATTCTTCTTTCTGTTATTATTCTACCAAGTTCCTGAGAAAAGTCGTAAAGAGGAATATATCATTTAATCCTTTCCCTTATATCCACACTTTTTCTTTGAGGGTTCCTTCACTAAATATAATTTTTAGCTGGATATTTTAAGAATAACTTTAACGTTAACAAATATGTAAATAAATCTTCTACGCCGCTGGGTATGTCTTGAAAAATTTGTCGCATTTCTGGACACACCTTTACTGAAACCCACCTACGTGAATGTGAAATCATTTATCTTCGGAATCTTCAAAGGTGGTACGCGTAATAATATAAAGAGAATGGAGGTTTCACTCTTACTAGGTGGCCGAATCTAATTATTTGGTTACATTTTTTTTGGTACATCCTTTATTTTTATTAAGTGCGTTAATGGTCTGAAGAATTTTATAACCTGTGAGATTGACTAAAAAACTAAGTAGTCGAATCACTTTTATTTATCTTGACATTTGTGGCGTATAATGTACATCACAATGGACCGATTAGGGCCCCAAAATTGAAAGCGATGTGCGATAACTACCACATAAACAGGATTCTGTGATACATCAACAAAAATTCGATTTGGTTCGTCACATAACTTTGATCCCTCGTTCCAAATTTTACCTAGTTATGTTAATTCACTTGGACCAAGCAGGTATACCGAGGAAACATGATATGTGTGTATACAGGGTGTCCTAGGACTTCGTACTAAAAACGTGGGAGATTATAGAGAGACTAAAAATAATTATTTTTGAAATTTATAAATGGGATTTTTTTTATTCATCATTATTAAATGGCTTATTGGAAATTAGTAAGATTTCTATCATAATTTCCGCACTTTTTGGCAAGAACCGAACTGGGCGAACTGTAGACCTCAGGGTCGTGCGGTGATATTTTTTAGGGTGATGCATGCCTCCCAACTGCCGCCCCATATTTTTAATATTTTAAAATTGAGATAAAAAAACATGAAAAAAATCCGCATAGCTTTATTTTCAAAATATGAATATTAATGAATAGTCTTAGTCTTAAGTCTATTCAAAAAAGGGTATTATCAGCAATATTAAAAGCGGCGTGTTATCAAAGATTACAGAATAAAAATATAAGATGTTTCACTCCAGGGCGGTTTGATTTAAGTTGCTGTCCCAAAAGGATGCCGCTCTCATACATTATGTTTTCGACTCGCTTTTGTTGTCAATAACGAGACCGGTAGATACCAGATAAGTTCGAAAAGCTTATTTTATTTCAAGCTATACAGGGGTAATTAGAGAAATATATATTTAAATTAATAGGATTCTTCATCACAAAGGTTTATTTTTAAATGTTAATTATTTCGAAAAATGTTCGGGATATAATTTGAAAACGTAAGTAAAAAATAAACTTGGATTTTTAAAATGAATCAATTCACAGTTTTTATCCAGCATCTTGGTTATTTGTGATACTTATTGATAATCTAGCAGATATTTATCACAAATTCAATTAAACATACTCATTAGCCACCAGAATAATAGGGCCACTAAATCTTAAATTTTGATCTTTAAATAACGCGTATTTTTTGGATTGACAAGGTTAAAACAGTGAAAAGAGATGCAGGATACCTTTATTAAAAATTTTTATAAATGTTGTAAAATACTAAGTTTGGAGTTTGGTTTATGTGTTAAATTTAATCTATTGTTTTCAAATCTTTCAATATACATTTGAGAGTAAAATATATACGGACTCTGTTGTAGAGACTGGCATAATATTTGAAAGGAAATTGATTACATGGATGATGAAAAGAAAATTTAGTAAATTCGTTCAAAAGGAACTGACCAATTCCCCTTTGGTTAGCTATAGAATTGAATTTTTGTGTTTTCTTGCGTAATGTACCTACTTGTTTATATAATATCCTTATTATAAAAATAAATCTGTAATTTTCTATAAGTAATCAAATATTACAAAATATTTAGTGTTTATAAGCTTTGCTATTAAAGAGAAAAATATATTAATATGACTTTTTGCTAATTTCAACAATTACTTAATAAATTTAAAAAAAATATACAACATAAATATAAAACACGAACAACCAATAAACACCGTTCTAAAATAACAGCGCTCGACGGGCGACGACCCGTATAATATGCCAAATTAAATGCAAGTAAGGACGTACTGTACCATCCAACTCACCAGCGGCATCAGTACTTTACGCGATAAATTCGAACGAGTGAAACATCTTATATTTTTATTCTATAATCTTTTTTTTGTACCAAGTTCTGGGACACCTTCTATAACAAAGCATTGAAAATTGTCTTATATTAGTTTTTAAAATATCTTGAGCAAACTGTTCTTGTCAAAATAGAATAGGCACTAAGATAAAAATTTTAACACACAAATCTCGACAAATTAACAACAGAAAATCCCCAACGAGGAAATGGTTTATCAGGATTCGTTAAATATTTACATAGTTGATATAAAATATAAAATTACACTTACCAATATCAGGTATGGGCGTTGTTTTCTTAACACTAACAATCGTCGTTGTACGCATAGGTGATCTGGTCGTTGTTCTCGGAATATATCTGGGCGTTGTACCTTAGGAAACAAACAACATTTTTACATTTATTCGTAATTTTAACAAGAACATCTTACTTCTTTCTATACAAGAGTATAATGGTTGTTTTTTGATTAATTTCATCCCATATCGTAAAGGATCGACATTTCTTTGACAATGCTCTCCAGCTTCCTTTATATAGATGTCAGATTCAGCAATAATAGATCCTACGAAACATTCATAAGTACCGGCTGCAACATCTTTTCTTTCGGTATAAGTGTACAGAAGATTTCTCTCTCTCCAGTGGCCCAGGCACTGATATTCTCTTTCCTCGTAAATTTCTTCTGTTTCGCAATGAGATACTTGATAATACATTAGTTCCGGTGCCCTACAGTCTGACCAAAGCTTGGCACATAAATCAGTGGCATCTGGAATCCGTCCTGTATATTCTCCTGTTATAGGACACATTCCACTGGACATGCCAGGAGGTATTTCCAAACCTGCCAATTGTTTTAGGTTGAAATTATCGATATTTTTAAATATATTTCATTTGCACTTACGTCCTTGAGTAACCCAGGAGTCTGGTTGGAAGTTTTCATCTGCACATAACGTAAACACGTCATCTTTGTTGGTACTGGTATTTGTTCCTAGTTGAAACTCCAAAATATTAGTTCCTCGGTTAGCTATTCTCACGCAATTGTAATATTCTTCATCGCTAAAAATCAAAAGTTTTTAGAGTATTTAAAATTTTCAAGTTTGCGTTAATTAGGTACCATTGTGTTCTGCTGAATACCAAGTACTTGTCAACATCTTCTAAAACAGCTACACATTTGATAGTGTGAGTTTTGAATGAGATGTGATCTTTATAAACCATAGTATCGGGTTTAACATTAACGTGTTCCCAGTTACCGTACATCCATTGCGGGAAGTTGCAAGTTTCAAAAGAAACTTCCACTGGCCAAGGTTTCTCTTCTTTTGGCGTCAAAGAGAAGGTTTCAAAACCACTGGTTATATTATGCAGATCAGTATTACAAGTTGAGTCTCTGCTAAGGGCCATCTGTATTTTACCGCTATTAGGATCCCGCTTATAAACCTACAAATAAGATTAGATGAAAAATTTATTGATGAAATTCTTATGAAAACTTACTGCACATCTGTATTTGGGTCTAAGATTTTTCAAGTGTCTACTGTCAGTGAATATAACGAAAGTTTCATCGTCATTGCCTTTCCAGTGACCAAGACATTCAAATTTCATATCTAAAAAATAATAATATGCTTTGAAGATACTATTTGTTCTCGGCAACTGATCACATACCGTAACCCTCGAAAGTACAATTTCTTAGTCTAACGTTCAATGCAGATCCAGACGGACAAGAGTTTGCTGCTGAAACATATCCTCTACATTCGTTGGCACTTTTTTTCGCAGTGCCTTTGTAATTCAAAATATAATTTCCATCTATTGGGCAATACTGTGTTGATGTGTACGTACCAAAGTTATCTTTGGTTTCTGAAAAAAGTAAAATATTTTTTTATTTAACCTAACCGTCGTCAAATCAATCTATATTTTAATCGACTTACTGAATAATAATATTTCGGTTGATTCCCTGTTTTCTAGTGAATTTTCTGTCGGGCAGTTTGCTTCTGCAGCTTCTTCGTCCGTAAAACACTTTGATATGGTTTCTTTGGTCGCAGCAAAAATTTGCAATACATTCGGAGAACGTAATTTTAGATGGAGACATCTCACACAAAGTGTCTCACTGTAACTAAAAATTGCTAGTGTCAGCAACAGCAATAATTGTTATACTACTAATACTAAATATATTAAAAACATTTCAGCATTCTTGGAAACGTTTTGTTTTTCAATAATTAACTAACAAAAATAATAACACTTCGTTGAAGATGATGTGAAAGTGGATATTTTGTTAAGTGTCGAAGAGAATCAAACTTCAAGTACACGTCAAATTGCCCGTGAAAATAATGTTAGTCATACAACTGTTCTAAGATGTCTTAATAAAGAAAAACTTCATCCCTACAAATTAACTTTTGTGCAGGAGTTAACAGAAGACGATCCAGATCGTAGAATGGATTTCTGTGAAAGATTGATGAATAAGCTGAGCAGAAATGAGATAGCTCTTGGTACCATTCTTTTTTCTGACGAATCAACATTCACATTGAATGGAGAGGTAAACCGACAGAACTGTAGATATTGGTCAGCAGAGAATCCTAATTGGATGCGTGAGACACATACTCAGTACCCTCAAAAGGTGGTGAACGTTTGGACCGGTATCATAGGCGACCATATTATTGGTCCTATATTTATAGATGGAAATTTGACAGCTGAAAAATATTTAAATATGCTTAGAAATGAAGTTATTCCTGCGTTGGCAACGCAATAGATCCTAGCTTACCGAATGAAAATGTTTGGTTCCAGCAAGACGGGGCAACACCCCATTATTATAAAGAATTTTATTCCATAAGTGGTTTCCACACTGTATATATATTTTTTAGTAAAACTATCAGAGCGACAAGAATATGCATTTCTTATTTATGAAATCTACTGAAGCTTTTGCATAAAAATATACGAGTTACGTAAACATTCGAAATTAAAACAATGTCGGATTTCATAAAAAATAATTTGTCCCTTTAACCAATGGTTGCCCTACGTCCATTCTGTGGTTTAGATAGAAGTAATGTGAATACATACTTGAACATGAGGATGAAGTTGTTTCCGGTCCTGCGGTGACAGTTACCCCAAATTGGTATTGAATTTTCAGTAATATTAAGGGTGCTGTACTGTATACCGATGCCTGGGTGGTAGGGGGTTGTAGTGCTCTGCATCGCGAATTCCCCTTGAAATTCTTGTGGGAAGTAACATGATGCTTTCGTATTTTCTGGTACTAGAACAAAATAACTCATGGTTGTTGGTGTATATATCCTTGTATTATTTTTGAAATCAAAGGCGTACGTATTTTTTTTAAACAAATTTTTAAATACCTAATATTTTGACATAATTAAACGTTAGATAAGTTATTAAAGGGCGTATTAATATCTTTATACTCTTTATAATAGTTTAGGATTTGTGAACGATGATTATCTATCAAATTGGATATCTACTATTCGGACCCACAGATAATTTTTGATAAAATTTTTTCGAGATGTTTACCTTTTGTACACCCATGGTTTAGGAAATTGCGGAAAAAAATGCGCAATAAATTACGTAAATATGGAAACAAACATTTATTAACATCAGCAGTTTCAAGACTTCATCCGAAGCTAATTTAACAGAATCCATCTATAATTACGTTAACAATCATCTTCAAGGATAATAATATAAGAAAAAAAAATTAACATAACAAATCATGCTCAACATCAATAAAAAAGAAGTGCAATGAAAAAAACCAGTATAGTCGCTTAAACACCATGAGAACTCATTACTCAATGGAGATTCCATTATTTGTGGTTTTGGTCCCCATTAAATTTTTTTTAACTGATGCTGATGGTAGAGGTATTCAGGAATTTAATTTCATCCGCTTGACGCTGACATTGTATTGTTTTCGATTAAATCACAATAATAGAAAAAGGTAACAAATCTGAAATGCTATAGAGGTTCAACATAGCTTAGATATTATTATACAGGGTGTAACAAAAAGGCAGGTCATAAGTCATACCACATATTCTGGGGCTAAAAATAACTCGATCCAACACAAGTTACCCTAGTACAAATGTGCATGCGAAAAAAGTTACAACCCCTCGAAGTTACCAAATGAAAATTGATTTTTTCAAATATTTCGACAGTTGTTCGACATATTATATATGTGGCTTTCTTATGATTAGAGCATCTTTAAGGAATTATTGCACCCCGTTAAAAATTTATGGGAGTTGAGATCCTCTAAACCCCCCAAAATTTTTGTCTACGTTACAATTTGTGGCACCATTATTCAAACACATTATTTTTGAAACTTTTTTGCCCCCTAGTACTTTTTACAATTATCAGTTTTTATCTTCGAGATACGGCCTATTTTTCATTATGCTTCAAAAATTTCGAGTAACAAAAATTAAAGTCAATGAATTTTTAAGTTTTTCGAGGATCCCAAATTTTTGATTGAACCTTATTTATTTAAAAATGTGTATATAGTTTTCATTAGATGTTCGAAATGGCCCCCATTTTTTTGAATACACAGTCGGTACCGTTTTACTAACGAGGTTGTAACTTTTTTCGTATGCACATTTGTACTAGGGTACAGAATATGTGGTATGATTTTTGACGTGCCTTTTTGTTACACCCTGTATAGAGGTAAATAAGTAAGAATCTCTTTCTCTTTTTAATGTTGTTATTTCCAAGGATAACCAGGTTGATTTATATTTCTTTTCTAATGAATAAGAAGGATGTATTATTTAACGTCCTGAGCATTAAGGCATTATACTCGTCTGCAGTTTTAGTAATTTTTAACAATTCAAAAAAAAATCCTTTTAACTGTATCTTTGTCGGCGAGAATTAAAAAATCAAAAAGTCATGGTCATTATCATAAAATTGATTACTTACATTTAATTGGACATTCAAGAAATGAATGCCTGTAGGAAGTGGATTCAGAGGCGGTCTTGGGATTAAAAAACCTTTAATTTATTTTACGAATAACACCGGTCAACACGATTTTTGGGTTTGACTGCTACATGTTCAATTTTGGTTTCTCCTACGTCAAAAATGAGGCAAAAAATTTTTTTTTCGATTAAAGTTTGCTTTTGTGGAAACAAGAGCGATTTTTCAATTTTTCGGCAAAAATTACTGATTTTTATATTTTTTCTACACTTTCTTTTTTATTGAAGATTTGTGATAAACAATAACATATAGATGTAAAATAACAAGAAATTAATGTCTAAAAGTGAATATTCTTCGTATTCAATTGAATTAAGTTATACTTATCGTTGTAAATCAGTTCAAAGCAAACTTTACGAACTACATATATGAATATTTAAGTGTTTTTCAATGTCTAGATTCAGAATTTGAGCATGAGAACAGAAACCCAAGAAAAAATATTTTTTTTTGTTGACCGGTGTAATGTGTCAGCGCCGGATCTGTTCACAACTTTTCCAAAATGAAGATTGATACGGTTTAGAAAGATAAGTTTTAATTAAGCAGGCTTTATAGGTTAACTTCGGAAAGATATAAAATAAAATAAAATAATTTTTTACCTTTTGGTACCTATCAGTTAGGTATTCGATAGAACATGGCAATTTCCTCCCGTTTTTTTTGTTTAATTTTATGGTATCATTAATCAAAAGATGTAGATGACACTACTTACATTTCCAAAACGAGTTAGAGGTATTAGAAATCGTCTTTGGTTACTTTTATACCCCCCAAAATGATCAGATTTCGTCAGTGCTTATACCTAACTTCTCCAGAAATATATTCAGTGTGTGATCTCTAAAAAATGGTTACAATAAGAGAGGTTGGTGTGCGGTAATCATTGTGCCAGGCCAGGGTCCACCGCGTAGACCGGTCGGTGACTTTTAGAGGAGCGGCGGACCATGACTTCTTCATCACAGCCTTTTCAGACATTTCTTTAATAATGATCAAAAATTTACAATAGGCATTTTTGTATTTTCTATGATGATAACAGTCGCATAATATTTATATTAATGTTTTTCAAATCACGGAAGTATTTGACAGAAGTAATCAATTTGACTGGTTTAAAATTATCGGAAAAAGACAGAATAAGACAATTCAGAAACTTGGTAATAAAATACAAGTTTCATTAGACCCATAAAGCCTAATTTTAATTAACGTTGGCTGTCCGTAAAATCTAGGTAGGAAATGTCAGTCAGTCAAGTTCGCGACCAGAAAAAGACAGACCCTTGTTAGTTTTCGAATGAAGGAAATTACATTAAACAATAAACAAGCCGTAAAATGGTACCGTGAGAATTTTTTTTTTTTCGGTATGAACGAAAATGTTTTTTGTGGTGTTACAGTTTTGGTTGAATCATTAAAATCGGAACATGAAAAATAATTGACCATGAGTAATTATACTTACATGTTGTTGGCCATATTCGTCAACTGAATAATAAAATTTTTAATTATTTTTTTTATTTTTTATTTTATTTTAGCTTAACGTGCCTTGACAGCGCTGGTCATTGGCACAGAAAAAATAAATACAGATATTTACATAATTATTACAGATATTTAAGTTAGATTTTACAGTATAGGTTAGTAGCTTTCAGGAACTGTAAGACTTTCTTGATTTCGGTAGGGCAGTGGAGCATTTCCTTGAGGTTGGGCCTAAGATGAAGTTGTTTATATATATATATATGATTTTAGAAGCTCATCGACTTGAATGGTGGATGATAAATATATACATTATGCGGCCATGAGAGATTCTGGAAGCGAAATGAACGTTTTTGGGAGAAACAATGTTACCTATAGGCCTATAGCTTTGATGTAATCGAATAGTACAGTGTTGGGGATAGAAGGCATAATGATGGCTTGATCACGAGATGGTACTTGGGGAGGAGGAGGTCTTGCTGAAGTAGCCGCAGCATAAGATATCGGTGATCTTGGGGAGTTGGAGTTTATCGTGGTAGATTATTAAGGGTTTGAGAAGTGGTGGTATTTGATAGCAGTGGTTGTGAGGGGTTAGACATATTGATGTGATCCTGGATACCAAAATCACAAACAATAGATATAATATAAATAGATATAAATCTCAGCTCAGAAGACAGTCTATAACTCAATGATTGGCCTATTGTTTTCCAACACCAATAAATAAATCGTTAGAATATTTACCAGTTTTGTAGTTTAAACAGCTTAAAACAGTTTTTTTATCACATTTTAAATGATGACAAAAAACAATTTTTTAGATTTGAAATAGATATTAAAATCCGTACCTAATGGGATCTTTCATATTTATGAATAAATTTAATATTAGAAAGGTTCAAGGAAATATAATATATTGTGATCCCAAGAGTTGCAGATGGAGTATAGAATAAAGAAATGGGGAACTAAACGAAACTTTATAAATCTGCTACAGTGTCGTGAAAACAATGCTGATACCTCAACATTTTTTAAACATTCACAGATTACCGATAGTTTAATAAAGCGCCTTGCTGTGGAATTTACATTAGAAGGTCACCAGGGATCTGTAAACTGTCTAGAATGGACGTCAAACGGGCAGTAAGTTTTTAAAATGATCTTTAAATAAAATTTGCTTCAAAAATGTTTTTCAGACATCTAGCTTCCGGCTCGGATGATAAAAATGTAATAATTTGGGAACCTTTTAGATATAAAAAGTTACATGTAATTCCAACAAATCATTCTAAAAAAATTTTCTCTGTTAAGGTAAACAAGTTTTCAATTTTGTATTTTTAAATAAATTAACATTTATAAATTGCTAATTATACTATATATTTTATATTTTCAAATAGTTTTTAGGAACTTCTTGTACTGAAATAGCAACAGCTTCTGGGGATGGTTTAGTAATTGTTCAGTCCATTCCTACTGCTATTGCTAAAGGATACCCTATTCTAGAATGTGATTGTCATGTTGATAGGGTTAAAGGATTGGCAACATCACCAGTAGAACCATCATTATTTTGGTCTGCAGCTGAAGATGGGCTCATTATGTAGGTAAGACAAAATATTTTGACAGTCTTTGTATCTATTTTTTTATTTTGTAGTCAGTACGATTTGAGGGAACAGCATGTTTGTGCTTCATCACCACAAAGAAAAGTTTTAATTGATGACTTGACTAATCATTCTGGACAAGCAAAATGCATTGCAGTTAATCCCACAAAACCACATTACATTGCAGTTGGAGCAAATGATTGTTACACTAGGCTATATGATAGGCGAATGTTGAGGCCACATATGGTATGATAATATTATAATATATCCAATTTTTTTTTCTTTAACAAACTATTCTCTTTTTTTGAAGTGTAACCATTTTAACTCGCCCAACTGGCCCGACTCGCCAACTGAAAGAGAAAGAGTTACAGAGAATTGTGTTCAGTATTATGCTCCAGGACATTTAGCTGTAGAAAATGCGTGTAACCATGATTGCAATCAAACTGTAACTAATATATCTTTCAATTCATCTGGTTCAGAAATGTTGGTTAACATGCGTCATGAACAGATTTATCTATTTGATATTAACAATTCTAGATATATAAAGGATATTCAGGTTCCACAATTTTTCAATAAGAAGAAGCGGCTGCCAGTATGCAATCAGTGTTGTAGTAATTCAGTAAGATTTAGATAAGTTTTTATTATTAACATAAAATGAAAAAATAAAATTTGGAAATTTCACCCAATTCATTTACTAAGTAGAAATACTAAAATCGATCTTATATTTTTTAGGAAGCAAATAACTATGTACATGATTCTAAATTGAATGAAGAAAATTGTGTTTGTTTTTATTTAGACAGAGCAAATCAATGTCATAAACGAAAATGGTAAGTACATAACTAATATTTATTTTACCCCCTGGTTCTGCCAATAGTTGGGAGATTCGTCAGATCTAAATTTAACAATTCCATTGTTTAAAAATAAAATTTGCCACTAAAAAAATGGTTAGGTTTCTAGTAATGGAATATTTATTTTCAACATGATGATTATAACTAGGGGTGGGCAAAATAATCGATTAAACGGGTGATCGATTAATCGATCCTATATATTTTTAAAAATAATCGATTAATCGCGAATGATCTGAAATAATCGAGTAATCGAAAAAAATCCAAAAAATTGAATAATCGGTTAATCGGAAACAATCGATTGATCGGAAATACTCGATTAATCGAAAATAATCAATTAATCATCCACCATAGTATTTTGTCCCAACAAACCAAATTAAATTCACTTATAATATTGAATAAAAATATTTTTTAAGGAGGGGAGATTTGTATAATGCTGCTAGAGACTTCTTACATGTGGTGCAACATTGGCCTAACAAATTGCAGGCTTATGTAGGCCTAATAGAATGTCTTTTAGAACTCGATTGGACCACAGAAGCTCAAAAATGGTTGGATTATTTTTCGGCATTACCCGAGAACAATAATAACCCTCAGGTATTCATTTAAAAATATCACTTATTCGTCTCTGTGTAATAAACTATTTGTTTGTTAGATAAATGTATTACAAACAAAATTGGAAAACCTGCCAACGTCCAATCAACCTAAGGAAAAAGATACTGATGAGTCAGAAGATGAAGATATAGATTTTATTATTGATAATACTCTTTATTCATTGACCATTGATGAATCTGAACAAAAGAAAAGACTGGAATCCTTGGATTTTGAATTAAGATTTATAGGCCATTGTAGCAATTTCCATGGTATAAAGGCATCCAGTTTCTTAGGTGATGATGGAAACTATGTGTGCGCTGGTTCTGATGAAGGAAAAATTTTCGTCTGGGAAAGAAAAAAATCGAAAATAGTAGCAGCATTTTCTAGTTGTGAAACCTTAGTGAACTGTATTCAACCACATCCTAGTTCCTGCTTTATAGCTTCCAGTGGTGTCAGCGGAGGAGTCAAACTTTGGTCTCCAATACCAGAAATGGTAAGTTTTTATTTTATTTTATTTTATTACACACTTGTCGCACGTTGATATGAGATTAGATTAGATAAAATACGATAATCTCATTTTAATGGAATATTTATTTTCAACATGATGATTATAACTAGGGGTGGGCAAAATAATCGATTAAACGGGTGATCGATTAATCGATCCTATATATTTTTAAAAATAATCGATTAATCGCGAATGATCTGAAATAATCGAGTAATCGAAAAAAATCCAAAAAATTGAATAATCGGTTAATCGGAAACAATCGATTGATCGGAAATACTCGATTAATCGAAAATAATCAATTAATCATCCACCACAGTATTTTGTCCCAACAAACCAAATTAAATTCACTTATAATATTGAATAAAAATATTTTTTAAGGAGGGGAGATTTGTATAATGCTGCTAGAGACTTCTTACATGTAGTGCAACATTGGCCTAACAAATTGCAGGCTTATGTAGGCCTAATAGAATGTCTTTTAGAACTCGATTGGACCACAGAAGCTCATAAATGGTTGGATTATTTTTTGGCATTACCCGAAAACAATAATAACCCTCAGGTATTCATTTAAAAATATCACTTTTTCGTCTCTGTGTAATAAACTATTTGTTTGTTAGATAAATTTATTACAAACAAAATTGGAAAACCTGCCAACGTCCAATCAACCTAAGGAAAAAGATACTGATGAGTCAGAAGATGAAGATTTTATTATTGATGAATCTGAACAGAAGAAAAGACTGGAATCCTTGGATTTTGAATTAAGATTTATAGGCCATTGTGGCAATTTCCATGGTATAAAGGCATCCAGTTTCTTAGGTGATGATGGAAACTATGTGTGCGCTGGTTCTGATCCAGGAAACATTTTCGTCTGGGAAAGAAAAAAATCGAAAATAGTAGCAGCATTTTCTAGTTGTGGAACAGTGAACTGTATTCAACCACATCCTAGTTCCTGCTTTATAGCTTCCAGTGGTGTCAGCGGAGGAGTCAAACTTTGGTCTCCAATACCAGAAATTGTAAGTTTTTATTTTATTTTATTTTATTACACACTTGTCGCACGTTGATATGAGATTAGATTAGATAAAATACCATAATCTCGTTTTAATGTCACAAAATATAAATCTACTATCATTGACGAATATTTTGCTTAAGAGGTTTTCTGCAATATTATTTTGTCCAGCAATGAAATTAAACCTCATTGACTGGCCAATCTGGTTGTCTATTTTGCACTCTATATATTGTTATCTCATGTACATCTTTAATGTATTGTTTATGGTCAACTTGTTCATGTTGAATTTTTGTTGTTGTTGTTCAGGACGATTATGTGAATCCACATTTTGTAACAGACGTTCAAGCAGTAGTAGAGGAGAACCAGTATAGACACAGCACACTGCGCAGAACCATTTCGGAAATTTTGAGTATGCTATAATTATTTCCGCAACCAAACCAAACGAAACGTTTACATGTTTAATCATTAAGTTGTAGTTCTGTGTAATATATAAATAGTGTTCGACTTCGAGTTTTATTTAATCATTATTGGAAATATAGTTTGCTAATTATCAGCTTACGTGAACTTGCGTAAACATACAACTAACAAACCTTGGATAAAGTGGATTGCACCTGTCTAATGAAGTTTCATCTAGTCAGACATGTTAATTTTTTTTTTTGGATGCCTTGCTAAAGTTGTGTCCTTTTAAATTAACAATACAGTTTCCTTTTTGTCTTTTTCACAAACATTGAAAATTATTTTTTGTTTTGATTTTCGTTTGGTTTGTTGTAGTTAATAAAATGACTGGTATGATTATTTTTTGTACTGTACTTAATAGATTGTCCTGTTTATTTATTGCTTTACTTTTATATAGTTTTATTGTTGAAATTTTGTTGAAATTAAAAAAATGTTAATACCAATTGTTTTATTATTTCGTCCTCTATCCTAGCTTATCATCAAAACATGAAAACTTACCTGTTTTTGTTTTCTTCTGCAAGAGATTATCAGACTATATATATATATATTTTGTCCATTATTTTTAATTATATTTTTCTACGAACGTCAAAAAATGACAAGGTTCGCGCATTGACAACATTATGCAAAGTGACCCTTTTTTTCATTTTCCTTCGTTACCATGACACCGTGCGCGAAGTAGTGTACGAAATACTTATTATTTATATTATATTATATATATTATTTATACATATTATTTAAATTGGGATACTTTTAATTTTTGTCACATATATGTATTATAATAAATAATTTGATATTTAAATAATCTTTAATGTATATACAAAGTATTTTAAAATAATTTCTGTTAACTGGTGACTAAACAAGATGTCGTCGGATATTAAAATATAATTTGTGTTCGTCTGTGTTTCATCAATACATATTCGAAACTATTTTATTTCAAACTGCAGATATTCTCGGTATAAATTCCTCAGAGTCGTTATAATATGGAAACTGTGTGTGTGTGTGTGTACCTATACCGTGCACCTGACTGACTTAAGATACCCATTAAAATAAATAGGTACTGAAGATTAGGTAGCGTTCAGTTGATACCCCTGGCTGGCAGCCTCCGGCGACCACAGGCTAGATACAAGGTGAAAAGGATTAGTTATTTTTGTATTTTCGATTGGAGTAGTCACAAAGATTTTTTAGCTTCCTGTTTCTCAATAGCATTCCAAACATGAATTCCTATAGGTACCACAGGTGGGTGATTTTTCATAATGGGGATTTAAACTTGAGTTTCGGCACACTTCAAATACCGCCTCAAGTTTCAGAAATCTGTAGAGGAATTTATTTATTTATACATAATACCTGCCTGAAGTATCTACATGCACAAAAATTTATGAAATTTCTTATTTTCAAATCGGATATGAAGAAGCAAAGGTGAATTTCAAAATATTTCAAAACCATCCTGTAGAATTTAAGGATGTTGCAAGAAGCTTAAGTACGCAAAAAAGCTTTCAGGCAAAGCCCAATTTACCAGAATTATATCTACCTGTTCGAAATCATAGTAAATTAACCGATAATTGTACGCGGCATCTTCCTAAATATTATTACTCTGCTTCGGTAGGTACTCCTGATACCTTTTTTTTAGTCTGTCGTACCGTCAGTGGCGGTCGACGATTCGTAGGTACCAAAGTGGGTAATTACTCCATCCATATTTTTAAAGTATACCTACAGCGTGTCCACGGATGGATATATAGAATATAGGTGAAAAATATTTTAATATTAATTTAGTGAAAAATGTTATTCTTGATAAAAAGTTTTGCTTGTCTGAAACCCCATAAAATGAAATGAAATTCAAGTTTTTCAAAACCTGTCTCATTTTATGGCCAGTTTTATGAAAACTTGGAGTCTGACTTTTTGACATTTCTTCACATATTGGCCAATATCTCGGGAACATTAAGGTTTGCAAGGTTCTAGTCTACGCCATTCGATTCAGAATTGAATTTTCTATAAAAAGAGGAATTTTCTACATCGAAAAACCTTAGATACCTCTGTCCACACTGAAACTTATACTAATTCGCGAAGACTCATAATTTTTAGACCACTTGGTTTTTTTGGGTTTTATAAGTGGGTTTTATTATAAATGACCTTTTACTTTAAAATTACGACCTATTTTCGGGATGGCTTATCAACTGTATTATAAAATACGACCGCCACATGCAAATAGGTGAAATACAGAAACCGACAGGGCAACCCCCTCCCCTGAACTTTAAAATTACGTTTTGTTTTATCTCTTTAATAAATTCCATTAAAAAAACCCACTTTTTAAAAAAACCCACGGGTTTTTTTCAAGTGGATTTTATCCAAAAAAACCAGTGGGCTTTTTTGGGTTACCCACTGGGCAGCCAACACTGGTTGAGACAGTAATAATTTCACCGTACATATACTCAAAGAAGATAAAAAGAAGAATAAGGGAAGCAGTGCAAAATGCCGAGAGCCCTAAGAGACACCTGTTAAAGTTGCCCCGGATCCTGTTTTAAGAAAATTTCCGTTCTTATCCGCCATGTTGCATCCGGCTATATATCGAACACGCAGACAGGACTATATACAGGGTGTACCAACCTTACGACAAACTTAGGTATCTGGGTTATTTTAAGAGATATCAAAAAATGTTATTAAGAAAAATAGTAGATGTGCTGGAGGTCCATATTTTGAAATTATATCGAACTATACAAAACTCTGTTTGGCAAAATACATTTTTTTTCTTCAACGTACAAGAAGCTACTATACAGAGCGTTGATTTACCTACGATTTTCACATAAACGTGTCCATATCTTTTGAAGGACTCTGTATAACGTGGCAAAACCTCATATCAAAAGCTTCAAAAAATGTAACCAATCCGAATTCGGTATAAAATACAGGGGTTCCCATTTGAAAAATAATATGTTTGGTTTGTAACAGAGTTATGCAGCACTCTGCATAGTTCGATATAATTTTAAAATATGGACATTCACCTTCAGCCCATCTACCATTTTTGTTAATAAAATTTTTTGATATCTCTTAAAATAACCCATATACCGAAGTTTGTCGTAAGATTGGTACACCCTGTATAAAGGTGCTCGGGGAATATATAGGTGTATTGGTCAGAAAAGTTTGAAAAAATATCTTTAAATTTTAATTACACTAGTACTTCCTTAATCCATTTACAAACCGAAAGAACTACCAATTAAAAAAATTAATTGCGAATTGAGTGAGAAAGTTTTGATCACTAAAATTTACCTAATTAACGTAAATTAAAACCAGTTTTTTTAAACATATGAGTTGTTTTTAAACTGAATACCTAGTATAAATGATGCAAATTATAAAATAAAAACTGTCTTCAATAAAAAAAATTACAATTGTTTCCTAGCACGTATCTTAAGATATTTTAATCTAGAAGATGCATTAATTGTTTTTATTTTACAATAGCTTTTCTGACAAGATTACTTTGGGAAAAATGGAACTAACATCACAATCTTTCTTTTCCTTAATTTATATTCACTTAGTTGGAAATATTTTAATATAAATCACCTAATTAATAATAGAAACTTATCTTAAAATACGATTTAGGTAAAAAATTTATGATCGACTTGTTATGATATTAACTTATTTTACCATTTTATGATAATAGAGAGGAATATGAATATAATATGTACCAGGATTACAAATATTCATTATTCACATATTTTAATCAAACTTATCTTAACTGACAGTTCTTCAACACAAAACTCCACGGTTTGTAAAAATTTAAGTTGGTTTATCTCAGTATCGTGGATCGCTTTTGTAATATTTAGAATGTAAATCAAAACTAAACTACATGCTTGTTGATGTAAAACGTCTACCTGTATCTTATTTACCAAAAACTTTCACGTATTCTCTTCTTGCATTTTTACCACTGATACTTTTATACGTTCACAGGTAGACTTAGTTTGGTATGTCACCAATATATTTTTAATACGAATAATACAAAAAATCTCAACCAATATGGATCTTTTATTGAGTTTTCAATTAATTATATTGTAGGTATTTAAAGTATACATATTAATATATATAAATATCAATTTGGACGAAAAAGAATAACAAAATTTCAAAGAAAAATTAATTGTTTTAATCCGTACATAATTAAATTGAATAAATTAATAACATATATTCCACAACATATTGAAAAAAAAAATTCCATAATTTCCTCCTGACGATAGATAGATATTAATTCATTTTATCTGAGTTTTTAGGGGTTTGATAAATTAATAAATATACTTACATTGAAAAATCGTGTAGAAAACAAAAATAATTATACGTAGAGGCGTCATATCGTATACTAAAATACCGCAAAAATAAAGTTTATTGACAACACGCACAGATATTCACTATAACATCACCAAGAAATTCAAACAAAACGAAGAAACTGTTTCCAACACCGATACCGATAATAATTTTAGATGCAGCTTTGAAGAGGGCAGTAAAAGCTCTGATTTGTACTTGAAGAATTCAAAGTATAGGGTACAGATACCGGTATAAAAGATTACCGACAGGTGACAGTAATAGGCACTTAATCTTTTAGAATTTTACGTATCGTGCTTTTTGGTTTGCGAGTAGTAATTGAATGAACCGGTGGTCTCACTCACTCACTGTGCTCTGCTGCCAGCAGCTTATGAATGAAAAGTTCTAGCTGCCTGATGGCTACAAGAATTCACAACTCACAGAGACGGCTTTGGAATTTCACACTCACCTGTACAAAGGATTTTTTTAGTTTTATCACATTATGTCATATATAGTAAAATATATTCACATGTAATTAAAAACTTATTAGAGAAGTAAGAATAATATGGAAATAGGAAAATTGGATATTCTAATTTGTGATAGATATAGTAACATTCGGGCGATAATAGAAAAAAATTATTATGAATATGATCATTTAATTTTTCGAAAATCTTCACTCCTTACTTTCCGGTATCGCTGTATATTAAATATCATAAATACTGATTTTTCCATATTTGATCATTATCTGAGAGTGTGGATTTCAAATTTTAGCTCAAAATTCCTATTATTATGGGCTTTACGATTCTTTGTCTTAGAGCGTGTAATATTTGCCTATAACTCGTGAATGGTTCCACCTCCATAATTGAAAGGAGTATAATAGACACAAAATAATGATATAAATGTTTAATTGTTGTATTTCTACTTCTGGAATTGCGGTCATAAATCATTTGAACTGGGATTTTAAGTTTTATATAAGTTTCAATGACTTTTGGGTAGTTGTACCTACGTGTTTTTTGAACTATTTAAAGTATTAGAGCACGTGCTGTGACCAGGTAAAGCCCGGTCCAGATTTATGCTTTCGGAGGTAGAAATATGACTAGTTTTTCGAGGGGAATGCTGTCTTACTCATTGTTATCACTATTGAGTCACCATAATTATAAAAACAACAAATTTATTTCGTGCACGACAGGTAGATTTACCTAACTTTTCTATAGCGACATATTTTTGGCAGGTAGGTAGGTACTCGGACTTTTTGTGCTAATGTCCGACTTCCGGTGATAGCTGATAGTACATACCTATATATTATCAAAAAACTAATATTGGTACTTGCTGGTTTAACAATTACCAAAACTTAATGGAGGAAGTCTTGCTACCGGAATATGACGGTTCAAGTCATTTCCAGTGGTCGCATACAGATTAAGATTTCTCAGAAAAAAGCACCGGAAATGGTTTTAAAGAAATAAGATAATATGAGCTTTTAAGGAATAAATTAATGGTAACATTTTTTAATGCTCTAAAACTGCATCTCGGTCGGTTGAGGATAACTGGAAGTGAAATAAAAGCATATAAATGGAGCAACAGCATCTTCATAATCTATTAGGTACCTAAATAAATTGTTGACAAACAAACAAACAAACAAAATAATATGGCAAGCAATTAATGTATTCTTTTGATTATCTACCATAGTTTTTATTTGAACGGATATAGAATACCTATACCTAACTGTGAAACCGAATACCTACATGTAAAAAATACGCATCTCCGTTTGATCCCAATTCTTGAAAAAAATATTTCGACAAGTTCTGACTTGCAAAAACAGATGTGTTCGTGAGAACTTTATCGCGCACATACCAATCTTATCACAACATACAGATGAGATTTCGTACGTGTGAAAATTTTAAAATTATAAACGCCATAGGACACTTCGACAGTAAACTCGACATCAATGAAACTGGGAACTCGCCTAGGAATTTTGTTGGTTTCATCCCCATAATTGAATGAAATAATTGTTCCTATAAGATTTTAGATTTTTCCGAAAAATTTTACTCTTCTTTTTTGGGTACCCTCGTATACAAAATATCATAGATGATATTTTCCATATTATATGTTCATATTTCTATTATTATAGAAGATTTTTTGACATTTTTGTAACAAATTATATTTCCTCTCAGTTTTACATTAAAATAATAAGAATACACTGTGGGCCGGAATAAAGGAGTACATTTTTCAATTGAAAATATTTTTTTTGTTTTTTAGGCGATTTATTTTCTTTTTGCAGGGCTAATAACCTAACATGTCCTCAACATGACTGTAAATTCGGAAGCAAAAATAATGTACAGGGTTGGACTTATAAAAAAACAAAAAAAATATTTTCAATTAAAAAATGTACTCCTTTATTTCGGCCCACAGTGTACATTCGTCGGGTAGACATCTTTTTTATGGAAGCTTTTCTTAACTTTAAGGTGAGCTGAAGAGTAATGCGATCATTATACTAATCATTCATTTCTTCTGCATTACAGCAGCTTACTGGCCATGGCCGTATACCACAAATATTTTTGTAAAAAATATGTAACGATGAAGACATATTATGTTCTTATGTCTGTATTTGTTTTTTATCCAACAATAATGTCCTTGCAGGAGCTCCTTGCAAATCCTAGCCGTAGATAAAGTATAAAAAACTATAAATTCGGTTATATTTTCAAGCTGTCGTCTGTCGGAAGTGGAAATAAAGCATTGACCTTTGACCTGAGGAGGAAATGCGGCAGTAGTGGGAACAATTTAACTGCAATTCACACTAGCTATTAGCACACATTTTAATCATCTTCCTTCTTTAAAATTCACACTTGTCATCCGTTTTAAAATGCAACTTTGATTTGTACTACTGTTTGTGATGGTTCATTAAAAGACTAATAAGTAAATGTACGATATGTATGATAATTAATTTATTTTCAAATTATTCCTGCCGATCTAATAATTTGGGTCATGCAAACTAACAAGAACTACTAAAAGGATGCACTTTTAGTTGAATGCATAATGCACTTTCCGAATTTCCATTTAATTGAAAACCTTCTCTATTCGTGGGCAGATCAATTACATCTGTCAATCGCAGTCATTAACATTCTCAATGTAAGAGTAGAAGGAGAAATCGTTTATTGCAGTAGTATGATAATATTTTTGCATTGTTCTATAGTTTTTCTTTCACTATTATTTAATTTAGAGAAATCACACATAGTATAAATAATGTTTTCACTCATTTATTGGAAATACAAAATTACTGGCGGCAAAGTTGCATAATCGAAAGGGACGACAAATAGACGACCATGGTGCGCAACGTTGCGCATATTCCAAAAAATCATGCGCCCTTCTATTGATTCTATTCCGACTAAATTCTCGCCAACAACTAGACACACTATCTCAAATTTGCCAAGGTGGGGCTCGACATGTCACACGATTGTTCTACTTGATTACGAGAACAGTGGTCCCGTGCCGTTCCCCCTAAAAAACTGGGGCCCTGCGCGTATCCTGGTGTATGGCTTCCTGGCCCCATTTCATTAAATTCTCAGTGTGCAAACGCTAGAACTCATGATTGGCTCGTTTTGGAACCTGTGCCGTGCTTGCCCCTCGATGCCAGTCGATAAGGTAATTTTTATTATTAATTTGACGCCTATCACATTAGCATGCCTTAGTTTAGGGGAGTTCATTTGTTGCCACATTTTTTTATTCGTGAGTAAAGCTTAAAATTAATTTTACTAATTTAAATTTGATCATTTTCTCAAATAAGAAAACATATATTTGGGGATAAATTGTTTTTTTTCTTCTTATTAATAAAGTAATTCAAAATATTTTAAAAATTATTATTAAGGTGTTTATTATTTCTGTGACAAAAAAGAAGCAAGGTACTTAGGGATCATTTTTGTTGCTACAAATAAACCGGTTTCTAACAAAATTTTTATATATAAGATTATTAAATACCCATAAATTGATATTTATTAATCCATAGTGATTGCACATTTTCATTTTTATAATGAAACGTCCATCTCATGTTAATCAATATAATGTGGTGGTAGGTAACTCTATTTATTGTGAACATCTTCACAAAATGTACTTTTAAAATTAATCAATAACATTTTTACACAGTGATGGCTGTTATACACTGTGGGCCAAAATAAAGGAGTAATTTTTTAATTGAAAATTTTTGTTTTGTTTTTTGGGTGATTTATTTTCTTTTCGCAGGGCTAATAACCTAACATGTCCTTAACACGACTGTGAATTTTGAAGCAAAAATAATGTACAGGGACAGACTTATAAAAAAAATTATATAAAAGTGCATTTGAGCTCGTTGCAAATGAGAACTGTTTTTGCTTTTTCGGTAGATTAACTATCCAGAATACTTCAGTAAAAAGGAAATTTTCCGAAATTACCGGACTCGCGAAATACCATTTTTTTAATTAAATAACAATTTAACAAATAATACATTTATGAAAACATTTTAGTAACTTTAAAACTTAGAGTAAAATAGTATGAATGTGGCCACCTAACAGCCCAGAATTAAATCCGGTTGATTATTCAATTCGAACAATCGAGCAGCTCAAAGAAAGAATGCAGTTTGTTTAGAACAATTTTGAACAAGGTGCAATAAATGGGGGTATCAATTTATGGCGCAGACGACTTCAAGAAGTGGTGGCCACATTCATAATATTTTACTCTTAAGTTTTAAAGTTACTAAACTGTTTCGTCCGACCCTGTACATTATTTTTGCTTCCAAATGTACAGTCATGTTGAGGACATGTTATTAGCCCTGCAAAAAGAAAATAAATCGCCCAAAAAACCAAAAAAATATTTTCAATTAAAAAATGTACTCCTTCATTTCGGGTCACAGTGTATATTCCATAGATAACATATTCTTCAAAGGTAATTATTTGGTTAATTAGGAAGACAAGTATGTACAAAAAGTAATGAACACAACCTGTTCACTGCTTCTTCCATTCCATTCCATTCCATTCCATTCCATTCCATTCCATTCCATTCCATTCCATTCCATTCCATTCCATTCCATTCCATTCCATTCCATTCCATTCCATTCCATTCCAATTTAATAGTTTTCGCCTCAATTTGATGTGGATTCAGAAATACACGAGCAAGATCCAATATACTTTCTTATTTTTTTTGTTTCGGTTTATTTCTATTTTTGAAGATTCTTTTTATAAACTGATGGATGCGTTCCCGATGCAACCTCATTGATATCAATGCAAATTTTTATTATTTATTAGTTTATTCCTTATAAGAAACATAATTGTTGTTTCTATTGTCTTTTTTCTCAGTCTATCAAGAAAAAGAGTGAATTGGGGCCTCACAATTTAGACAGCTCAAAACAGTCGGCACCACTGCCTTGCAACAAAATTTAGGTCATTTTGTATGCAACAAATCTGAAGAATTTAGTAAAATTAAGGGTTGAAATTTAAACATAATATAACCTGAACCTTTATCTTGCGGATGAGGTATTTTGGTCAAGTTTTAGATTGTTATAAAAAAGATATAAGCCATTAAGTGATTGTGTGATTTTGACAGTTTTGACTATTAATTTTTTATCACCAATTTGAACGCCAAGACCTTATCCCCAAAAGAAAGCCTAGAGAATTCGATTCTGAAAATATGAAATCTCAATTCATTGTATTTTTCAAGTAACGATCAATAGTAGGTACCTACCTACGGCACGTAACTGTATACGTACAGGTATATGAAAATTTGATGGGTATATACACTATTATACTGTCTATAAATAGCTTTCCAGTATGTTTATCATTGGAATTTTCAATAAATGTACGTATATCTTAATACATAAAAAATTCATGTAGGTATATCTGCATTAAGCTCAAAATAAATCCTTGATATTGACTTTACAACAACGCTTTGTCGGTATTTCCACAATGCCATTGGTTTTTGTAAAGATAGAATTCCAAGGAACAATAGATAGAGATACTCCAGATTTATCAGCTGCTTTCCAGTCTAGTTTTGCCGGCTCACTGAATGACTATAGTTTCAAGGCTTGGAGCAATTTAAATTAGTTGCAATAGATTGAAATTTTCTACCATTTTATAGGTATTCATTGGAGGTTGCGAGAGACTGTTGATAATATAATTATTTTAAAAATAAATTGCACCTCTCCTCTAATCTCCTCCTCTTATCCTTTTTTCTTTCTTATAGCTTCACTCCGAATATAGGAGCACCTATCGATGGCACGAATATACGGGGCCAAGACAAGAAGTGGTCCGGAGACCGCCGCAAACCAATGTAGCAGATAAAAGCAACGATATTAGTGCAGCTAGAAATAATGACGACGACTTCCCTTCCATTGAATCAGGTACGAATTGGTACCAGCAATTGTCGTAGACATTTGTAGTTATGTCAAAGATGTTCAATCTCAAAAGTTAATCCGGCTCGTAATTCCTATTGTAGAGAATATATTATATAAAATTACGGTGATCGGACCTAAATTATATAAAATGGGTTGCGAAAACTATACAGTACACGTATTAAAAATATAAATGTAATTACATATTTTCAAAGAGCAGTTGTTAACAGTTGTTAATCCTTAGTAATTATAGAAATCGATATAATAGCGTAAGGTTTCTTAATAGACTCCATTTTATGTGTACTGGACCTCGAGCTTCTACTTTTACATTTTCTCTCTCTTAAAGCCATATTTATATACAGTTATACTTAATTTATCAGCGTGACCACAAACAGAAAACTACCTGGACATTTTGTACATATCGCGATTACAAAATGTCTGTATTTTACGTGAGGTGAACTTTAAATTGTTTTCCTCCGTTGTTAAGGTTAAATATCATCAATAATTGTACAGCTTAATAGAACGTTTAAAGTTTGACTTGAATAACTTAGTGGAGATGAAGTGTAGATGAACAACCAAAGAAAATGTCATCATTTACAGATCTGGAAAAAGTTAGTGACATTGGCATAACAGGTAATCGTGTATGGGTTGACATTATGGTCTCATTTTGTTTTGTTTATCAATTTTTTGTTGTGTTCTGGATTCGCGGCTATGTGGTATAAGTTGTCAGAATTTTTTTGCTGCCACCTTGTATTTTTGAATATATTTTACAGAGCATAAGCCGGAACCTGCAATGCCAAGAAGAAAAAAATATCCCGATTTAGCGTACCGGCATCACGAGTTCATAGTAAGTGATGGAACTAATGACTTTAATAGTGCAGATAGAGCTAGGGTGAGTCCATAATTTCTTATTATTATATCAAGTTTTATTATTAATGCACGCACTGCAGTATTAGTATTGTTTGGAACGCGACTGCTAAAAGTATTATACAGGGAGCCCACATCGCTAGTACACATCCTTTTAATTTAAACCACTCAAATGCGGATATTTTTATACTTATTCGTCTTGAAAAATAGAACATTTGATAACATTGCGCCAATGTTGTAATTTAATTAATAAACCCACAAAATCAGTTTATTTGTCAGAAATTTTCGATTCGATTACATAATCTAATCATTCAATAGGACACCACCTGCTGCGGTGAAACAGAGTCGGACTTGTGAATATAGTTGTACATACGATGAATACCCGTTTCGTCGAAACAAAATAATAGGATTATATTTTTCATTTGTATAAAGATATGATGGATCATAGATTGCAAATATTTATACCTGACAGATCCCCGACAGGTAATAGGAGTATGAAAGAAAAGGGCGTATCCATCTAATTGTAGACTAACAAGTTTTAACTACAAACGACCAGTTTTGATAAATAGTCACTCTGTGTGCGTATTCAATTTAGAGATTCTTTAAAGTCAACAAACTAAGAAAATGCAGTGTTACGTTTGTGAACATAGAGTTCGTCCTAGAGGATTTCGGCGTTGTGAGGAATTAAACGATCTTCCAGAGGGATAATAATTTGCATCAAAGAAATATGGAAAATGGTGAGGTTATTCATATTAATTGTTATAGACAGGTTATGACCGACATTGAAAGGGATACTGTAGGAAATGATGAGACTTCTTGTGTGTTTAATTGTGTACCGCAAAGACGTAATATCCTTTTTGTTTGCGATGGTAACAGAAATCTCCAGATAATTTCTTTTCCGCATCCCTATCCTATTTTTTTTCAAGTTACCGATGCCAACAACTACACTACAAAATACTACAAAGAAAAAACAACATATAAAAATTAACTCTCATAATTAGGTCGGTTCAACCCTGTCTGGTTTTATTTATTCATTTCTTATCTCCTTACGTATTTTCTCTCTGTCTTACTCATACAATCTCCGTAAGCGTTTTTAAAAATAATATCATTAATTGTGAGTTATTTTTCAAGACGAATAAGTTGGTTTCAAAATATCCGCTTTTGAGTGGTCTTTTATTTTCCATAAGATGGAAGCATAGTCCTTTCGAATGTTAAAACGAAATCAATTAAGTACATATATATTTTTGATTTTCTGGTGAAAATATGTGTATTTAGTAAAATATTATCTGTTTTGTCTTAAACATTTTGTTCAGTGTAGGTACTAGCCTTGTGGATCTGAAGTAGATAACTGGTAGTCACGTATATTCATATCACTGAAAGAAATCAACTATTCCATTAGGACATTGATACACATATTTGCTGAGATCAGTTGATCGGAAATGTTAGTGAAAAAGATTTGGTATTAATTTGGATATCTTTGTCATCTGATATCAGTAAATGTTTTCCGAGGACGAATAATGTCAATGTTTTAATACAGGAAATATAAGTAGGTATGAGATGCTATTCGATTTCGGCAAAGATCGGATAACGATGATATTTTTCAGTTTTAAGCTTTTATCAATATTTTACTTACCATCGTGTTCTTTTAAGTGTTATCCGATTTTTTTGAATTAACTATTAAATCAGTAGATCGAATGAAATGAAACGTACGTACGACATTCAAAGACAAGGGTGCGTTCACAAGTTCTTGTTTTTTTAAATAATTTGCACTCTCTCTAGCTTTAAATATAACAATACGTTGAGATCTATACTAACAAAAATGAAGAACAGTTTTCAAAAAATTGCATATATCAGATATCTTGTGAATACGACAAATTCTATTTAGGTGAAACATCTAGACCATTGAAAGTCCGAATAAGTGAACATAAAAAATATATAAAATATAGGGAGTACTTTAAGTCAGGTATTTGCAAGCATGCTTGGGAAGAGGGGCATAAAATTCAATGGGATTCGAGAAAAATAATATTGAAAGAGCCCAATAATAAAAGACGAAAAATCAAAGAAAGTGGTTTAATACAACAAAATGCAGATAAATGTGTAGCTAGTATTTCAGCCGAATGTAGTCAAACTTGGTTACCAATGTTAGAAAGAGAAATTTCCAATAATCAATTACCTGCGTTATCAGGATAGCTTCATAAGTTTTCATCCAGGTTTTCTTATGACTTATCATTGGAATAGTTCACACACTTCAATAAACAAAATCACCAAACTGAGTTATACATATTTTGAAAACAAAAATAATCATACACAAAAAAGTAACAACAAACGCGTTTTATTAAGCCATTTTCAGTGTTATACTCGTCAGGTATTTGGTACAAGAAACCTAATTAAAGGTCGACAACACATTAACGTCACAAAATAAAATATCTTAAAATTACATGAATTTAAAATAATCCCCTGATTGGGGTAAACTGTCTTTAAATTTTGAACATTTTTAGTTAAAATTTTTTTATTGTCTTCAACTACTACACGAACACGTGTTAGTATAACGGAAATTGAAGTATGTATGTAAATTATACAATTAGGCAAATTCTCTATTTACGTCAATATATTTTGTAATTAGTTTCATTAAGATTGACAGTTTTACTGTTAATTTCGTTTGATGAAAATTTACATTTTTAGGTATGTACAATGTACATACAGTAACAAAATAAATAGGTTTTCACCTTCTCTGGTCCTGAATCCCGTGTAATAGATAAAATACGCAATTTTTTATTTTTAAAATACTGGATAATCCGCCTTTGCTGCATGATATTAAACATTCCTGGAATCTCCAGAACGATAATCGATCATCTCTGCAATCACAAGACGGCTCAAGATTCCTGACGTATTTTAAAATATTTTACAGGGTATACGTTTCGTCGATTTATATTTGGAATGTCGATAAATCACAACTTATATCATTCTAATTATTTTTGGGCTTCCATGTACTAAAAATCCGGCATCACAGGATAAAAATCGGGTCTAGAAACTTAATATTTGATATTTCCTGTAATCTCCACAGAAGATTCCTGTAGAATATTTTAGAAATTATGCTCAATCAAGAAGAACGAAAACCACGGATCTTTTGTTATTATCTTGAGAAAGCTTTGCTGTTATTGTTCTTATTTCTGGGTAAAATTGATTTAAGTTATCTGCTTATTTACGCTTGCTACAAAACCGAGTACATAATGGATTTCCACAATTTGTGTGCAGAATTTTAACAAAAATATTTGCAGCTCAATAGATTTCACCAGCTAATAGAAGCTTAATTTTTAAATAACAACAACGGCTTTTATTTATATATTTGATTTTAAATGCTTCGATTTTCTCATATAAAAATGACCTCGCAATTAATGTTAGGTACCTATGTTATCTCTGTTTCTGACTACCTACAAACGGTTTTTTATCCAAATATTGTTATTACTTACGTCCGCTTTATTTTTCATTTGGCATATATGAACATGACATGAGAAAAAAAGAGACATCTTCATATTTCATTAGCATATTTTTAAACTTGACGTAATAATTATTATGAAAACTCGAGTTATGATTCATTAGCTATGAAATTCATTATATTTTCTCAGAGATTGATTCCCAGTTAACATCTGTTAATATTATAAACAAAATGTATGATGAAATCGCGCAAATATTATATATATTATATATTTATCTGTTCACAATAAGGCATACTATCCTCCGTACTATTAATATACGGGTTGAATCGATAAATAATTTGACCCAGTAACAAGCCAGACTTAATTCGGTGTTCTAAGCCTAATTGCCTGCAGGTTAAACCAAAGAGGGACGATATTGATCAAAATGATAATACCCTTCTAGAAATTAATTGGTTTCAAGAATTCCTCACCTAGAATTTTTTGTTTATTCTTATGTGGATCGATTATTTACGTAAAGTTAAGCAAATTACTCGCATAAATACAACTAAGAGGTGATTTTTGAAATAAATTTATGTTTGATTCCGCAAAGTGAGTCTGTTATTTCTCTCTTGGAAGCTTTAAGAATATTTCGTCTTCTATATTATGTTATGTTTTCTTGTCAGTGAAATTTTGAGGGTTGCTGAATACATTTGATTTGGTTTTATACATGGGAATATAAGTATTTCATACTATTTTCATGTTCAATGTCAACCGTGAAATTGATTTTATTATCTGCGGTGAATCTAAAGAATAACGAAAATTTGTTGCCTCGAGAGGTTTTTATTGATTTCTCTTGCGCAATATAAAGAAATTAGTTGACTGAAAATGATATTGTTGAATTAAAATAACTATCAAATTGTGTTTGGTTAACTATTACTGAAGTTTTTTGTGGGCCGAAGTAAAGGAGTACATTTTTTAATTGAAAATATTTTTTTTGTTTTTTGTGCGATTCATTTTTTTTTTCGCAGGGCTAATAACCTAACATGTCCTTAACATGACAAAATTGTTTAAAAAAATAATGACACAAAGTTCTCCCAATTAAAATTTACAATTTCTTTATCAATAATGATGATATTGGTTTTTCGATATTAATGGTAGCCAATTTAGCCTAATTTTCTTTCTTAGTTTATGAATTGTTGGCAAAAACGATTCCACCGCCCATTAAATTTGTATTTCAGGTACCTACCTAAAATCTACTTTTTGGGAATGCATATGGGTGAATCCAATTAACCATGGATAAAAAAATAAAAAAAGGCCCTTACTTGGCATATTTATTAATAAATTCGTTAACATCTACCTGCGGAAACGCAGCTATTTTAATTAGATAATCATACAAAATCTTCGATATTACCAAGAGCAGTCCAATTAAATTTTAAATATAAAAAATTCCCAGAGACCATTGTGCAGGATCGGAACGGTGAATAAACAGTTCCTTCACTTTATTAATTCCTCGGTTCTTTTTGCTTCGTAAGTTTTATCTATTTACAATAATTGCAATTATTCCTTCTCTCGTGGAGTTCGTATGAACACGCAAGCACGCACAGCCACTTTGATAGATAAGTTTTGTGATGGTTATTAAAAAACATAACTCGTTTAGCCAGTGTATTAATAACACCCAAAAATATTTATAGCCTTATAGAGCGCAGAACGCGAAATTTTTACCTACGCCTTAGCACCGTACACTAACTACCCCGACAAGTAAATTCACTTGCGTCGGAACGTTTAAAAATTTTTGTACGTCTTTTCTCTGGCGCCTTACACGTCTGTTTTCATAATACAACAGTTACGAGGGACAGTCGTGTGGTTAAATACGCGTGTTACTGATTTACGGCACAATCCGATACAGGTTTTCAGGGCACAAAACACAAATGTTTAAGTATACTTAGTTTGGGGTGTTATTTCTGTAATTTTTCAGTTTTTATGTTACGATTAGCAAATTTCAGTGTATAATAAATACGTAATCTTGTATACAATGAATAAAAATAGTCAACTGGGAAATTTGTACGAGGATGACACAATTTAACATTCTTAAAGCTGTTATTAAGCTTCATACCGACACCATATTCAGGGGCTATTTTATTAAATTGATCTATAAATTGGTTTTCCAATTTCCAGTTCCACAAAATTTTTGAGAGGCACAACTATATTACAAATGTTGGATGAAACACTATAATTTTTTTATATTTCATAAAAACGGTAGATTCTCCTTCTAGATCATTTATCTATAAATTCTAAGCAAGTGTTGCAGGAATGCTGCAATAAACACTTTTTAAATAGGTATCCAGTAACGTATACCAGTGCATTCCCATCCACACTTTTTATATTTCTATAATCAGTCGTAAACACTTTTAGAGGAGTATAGGTATTATTTGTAGTCGTAGAACTAACTGTACTTTCTGCAATATAATATATAAAATAAAAAATGTTTACTTGTACACTACTAAATTACTTCTTTTCTTAATTTTGTCTTTTGCGCATCTAAAAAACGGTCTCTCTTTCAGTTTACTGCGACAATCATCAATAGAACAATATACCACTTCAGGCATTTTGCAATGAAATAAGTCACTATAATAGTTATACTAAATACAACTTTATAATAAAAATATTTTAATGCTCACGCAAAAACAATGATCTGCTCACAAAAACGAAAACAGAACAAAAATTATATTTCCGAAATTTCGATCAGCAACACATTAGCATTGCGTGCTACCCCTGTACTCAATTCTTTCTCGATTTAAACTAGCCAGAACTCGCCAGACGATAGGAGGGGTAAGGAAATGTTCGGTAACCCATAAATCGACGAAGTGAAGTTACTTGTCGGTGGTTAGTGTACGGTGGCCTTAGCTTCGAGGTACTTATTTGTTAACAGTATGATGTAGACGAAACGTTGTTTATTATATGAACGTAAAATACTCTTTGACAACATCTGCTACTTGAGTAAAATTTCTAAAACCCAGTAGATTTGCATGCGGGTCATCAAAGGTGGACACATCAAATTAGGGCATGTTTATTTTTTTTAATTCCAGTCAGAAGAGCGAAATGGATCAGAATGGAAGCCCTCGAGGCGTAGCAAGTCGGAGGGGCCTATGCGGAATGCCGTTCATGCGGACGGCACTGGCACTGGTGAAGGGGAGCGCGATCGACGCAGGGAATCTGATCCTGATATGGAAAACACGAACACGGTAAACAATGACACTAACACAAGGATACATACAGGCGACTATTTTTGATAGATGACTGAAAATATCGGTGGTATTGGAAATATCTGCAGAAAAAATTGCCAACCTTGAGTACTGAACATGATTAGCATCGGTGGTGCGAGTGGTATAAATATTATAACTTTTGCAGTATAAAAAAATATGAAGATAAAGTAGGTATCTAAATTTACGCTCATTTGCGTATATTTCTTGAGAATTAAATTACATTATATACTGACAATATCGGAACGAAAAACTAACCCCCTATTGGTTATTAATCGATAATAAATTTATTTAGTTTCTTTCGAAAAAAAAATTGAGGTATTACCATTTTAAGTGTTGAATTTAGAAATTCAGAAATAGTCGCCTGAAGTTCTAACTTCATGGAGTTCATTTTTCAGCTGTGTTCCAAGGATCCTTTCGTGTGCCATCCGTGAAAAACAAGTGTGTACGCTGATGGATATTCAAATGCCTATTTTAAGCATAATTTAATTTTTATATTCTTTTTAGTCAATGTGGTAGCATTATTATAGTGTTTTATGTTGTTAGTTACTGTTATGGTGCAAAGAGCGTTTAGTGAATAAGTCTTTGCACGGTTTGGTTAATTGTTTTTTTTTTCAAAAGTTTTTTGTCTGGTTTGTATTACCAAATTTATAAAGATATACGAAAGTGTAGTATCTAAAAACATTATTATTATTTTTTTAAAATTTCTAATGAAGAAACGTGACAACCTTGTGATGAAATGAAAAAGACGCGTTCCCAACACACCTCATTTTCACAAATCTTTCACTAGTTTTGTGTGTATTGGATGGCAAAAAACACTAAATAATAATAAGTTACTAAAAGCAGTTGCCGACCTAACAGTGTGTTTGAAATGTTAGTGTTTTGGTCAGTCCAACGCCAATTTGAATGCAGGTAGAAACATTTTAAAGTAGTATCTCATTCATATTTAATTTAATTATAAAATTGCATTCAAATTGAAGGTTGCATTCCTTAAAATATACAGGTAATAAATCTGGTATGTTTTAGGGAAAAGACGGGAGTCTTTTAAGAAAAGCTATTTCAAAATTAAGTACTGAATATAGACTGCAATTTGCTTGGCCTCAGGGACACACATCACGACGAGAAGCTGCCGGTTCCACTCCTCGCAAGAGCCACTCAATGGGAGCTTTGAAGACACGAGGTCAAACCAACGCCATGGTTCACAAGAACCGGATCCACTTGGAGAACAAAGACGGTAAACATATCAAATTACAAAATATAAAAAAAAGATCTCCCGATTGATAGCTTGTTCCATTTTTACAGCAAGAGAACTGGAACCATTGGTGGATGAACGAAATGATAGATACAAAGGCCGAGAAAGTTTCCACTCCGAGTATAAGAAGAATTATAAACCATTTTCTCAATATGAATATTCCAAGAGTGGATTCGCATCCAAAGGAGGAGTTGACCCTATCGAAGAAGTTCAAACAAAACTTGAAAACGACAAAAATTCATCCTGGTATAGAGAAGTTGTAGAGCTTCGCAAAAAAGCCGGAGAATATAAGGTAATAATAATAATACTATATATAAATAAATAAATAAACAAATAATTTTCTTACAGCACCGTGGTTGGGGTAGTGAATTAGCCCCCGAACGACTTACCGACATCTACAATAAGCAAATAGAACTGTGGGATCAAGTTTCTAGAAGAAGTTCCTTATCAGCTTTATCACTTGCTTCTATGACTCATAAAAATTACACGAAAGAAGAGAAAGATGACGACAATAATAGGAAGAGCTCCCCTACTAAAGCTTATAGAAACGCTGAAAATTCTGCTAGGATGATTAGAGATATTATAAAACATCACCTTGAAAGAACTACTGGGGGATCAGGTACTGATTAACAAATAATAACCTTGCTGAAACTGTGTGTAATTAAATGTATGTATTTAGAAATGGATGGACTTATACTATCGCCAACTAGAGAAAAACTAGAGCCGACGATACCGAGAAAAGACGATGACTCTAGAGGATCGCAAAAAAATAGCCCGAAGAAGAGTTCTCCGTTGAAGTCATCATCGCTGAAGAGGACTAGTCAAAAAACGAAACAAAGTGGGCTTAAGAAACGTAAGTAATTCTTAGATCCTCATTATACAATTTTTTGCCGAGTTATGGAACAAATCGTCCGCCCGCTTACAAGTTAATGCATAAACAGCCTGAATTCCTGAATTTTCTGAAAAAATTATAGGGACCATTTTTGTAGATAATAAGACGGTCTTCATTTTTTATCCGAACCAAAATTCTCTAATTCGCATATTTAGCCAGATGTTAGCGAGAAACCCGTTTTCCAGGGTTAAGGGAGCAATTTTTCCCCGCTTCCGTAAACTCAATCGCGTCAAGTTTTTTCTCGTTTAATTCATTTACTGGACTATATTTTAACTTGCTTTTTTTAGATATAGGTATTACATTGTTCTCTGTTCTGCGTTTCTAGTTCGGTCGCAATCAGTGGGGCCGACAACCGAAACTAATGTAGAAAACAGATCGCCTAAACGACAATCTAGATCAACTACAGCAAAAGAAGGCAGAAAATCTTCAAGTGAAACTCCAACTAACAAAAGACCAAGACCTTGTAAGATTTTAAGCATGCCATAGATAGTTTTTCGTAAATAACCATATTTTTATGCTAAAAATATCGTAAGGAATATGAACACAATACAATTTCCTTTTTAACTAACTATTCAAACCTTATCTGCACTTAATAGTACCTATGTAGGTTTTCTTGTATTTAAAAATGGTTAATTACAAAAGCTTATTTGTAGTCAATTCTAGTTTGAGACAGATATCGATAGTGCACGCTTGTTATTAACTTTATAATTAAAAATGAGAAACCATCGTCAACCGAAAAGCAGTTTCACTATCTGACGCTTTGGTCTCTGATAAAGACAAGATCGTGTAAAATGTGGTGATGCAATGGTGGTATACAAAAATCGCTGTTTCAAATTGGAACTGATGAAAAAAAAACTATCCGGTGTGTGCCAAGACTCGTGAGCTTGCTTTTGGCTATTAACATATTGGATATTCTGTGCATTCCACGTTATTTCCTGTACCCCAGCCTCTGTTACAGTAGTTAAAACGCGGAGGTGTGTGCTTTCCTGCCAGACAACCTTTTCCACCTAATAAATCTAACGTTATCAATAATAACATTGGAATAAATAATATAGGTACCATTTTGTTTTAGGGATATAAAAAAAAACTTCATATAAATTAAATCAGTTTAATGTTTTTACTAAAATCAGTCATACATTTATATATGTAGTGATTAACAGCCTTTAATCAAATATATTAGTTATCAAATTAAAATAGGTATCCATATATGGAATATAAGCATAAATCAACATAACAATAACAAAAATGGACATTAATATCTTTGAGATCAAAATATATTGTGATAAATGAAAGAAGTTACATAATTACTTGCAAAAGTCACAGATCCAAGTATCAAACTCTGTACCAGCACAATCATAATGTGCCCAGAGCCCACACATCAAGCATTTAATTTAATATTCCATAATTAGACATACATATTTGGATTTTTATACTAGTTCAAACTCTTCTAAATATTTTTTAAAGTCACAATATTTTAATGACAAAAGATCACAAAATGGTGTAATAAACATAATACCGATATACTAAATAGTATAACACTTACGTAAACAAACATAACAGCTGGTAATACTCGTTTATTACTTACCTTTAAAATTTTCTGCACGATAACAAAACAAAACACGCCTGCCACACGTGAAGCATTCGCGCAACTGACTCGATGATGTGGGTGCGATAGTTAGTGGACCGAATGAAACAGAAGATGGTCGAGTGTTGCGTTTCATACTTATAGTCTTAGAGAAATGAAGGCATTCCACATTAGGATACTATTATAATAAGGATCATAGATATTTATTTCAGTTAGCTTATGAATTTGATCTTCAAAAGCATTTTTGCATGTTATCTAATGTGATAAGTCTGATACAGATGATGATGCGTTCTCCAGATTTCATTTTTAGAGAAAAGATGCTGACACTGTAATATGGGGAAAAGTTTGTGTGGTAAGGACATAATCAATCAGTGAATGGGTGGTGGGAATAAATCTGTGCGAATTTGTATTTGTAAAAAATGTTACGGTGTTTTAGCATCCCTCAACACCACTGTCTCATCCCGATCTAAATCCAGTTCGGTAGTAACAAAACACGAAGATGATAGATTGGCCAAACCGTTGCAAAACCAAAAAAGTATAGATTCATCTAAGCAAAATCAAAAAGTAGCAACTAAAGATAGAAAAGGAGTTAGTGAAGGTAAGAATTCGTGTTATGGCACGATACTTGGCACACGCAATGAGAATTTATTTCAATCAATCACCTCTCAGTATTTTGATAACTTATTTGGAAACAGGACATGTTGAAAATAAAATAAAACTTCGATCCACTTTTGTTTTCTGCTACATTGCTTAGTGTTTTATTTTCCAGAAGGTATAATATATTTATTAAATTAACACTGCATTTAGGTTACCGTTCAGCATGCAATTAATTCACTTTTTTTCTCAACGCAGCCAGAATTTTTCTGCTTTGAGTCTATAGTAGAGCCTCTAGTTTGCTAAAGATATTAGAAAAATTTACTGATCCATACAAAAACCTCTTATTAAATATACTAACAGCCATTTGCACCGGTCTCAGTAAAGTTGTGGTTAAGTTTTAATTACCAATTAAATTAAAAAGTTCCTTGCACCATGGCACTTATTCTTAAGTTAACGCTATAATTAATAGTTAAATCTAATCAACAAATAAGGTAGGGTTAAGATATATAATTATTAATTAAAGTTATGTCAATATGACAATCAACTGAAGTGCTTGGCGAATTTGCGGGATTACTTAAGTTACTAAAGCCAAAAGATAACTGCGATCGGTGCAAAGGGCAGCTAGTTATATTTTTCTAATAACCCTTTTTCGTTTGAAGAATAAAACATTTAAGAATAATTATTTTGATCTATAGCTGATCAATCTAAAGCGGATATACTGGAAAATAAAGATACTTCTTCTAATGAAAAGTACGATAGTTTGACATATGAACCAGTGATCAAATCGCCTCCGGAGCCTACAAGAGTCAAATCACCTGAACAGATTATTATGCGTTCCCCTGATCCTGTAAATTGGACAGTGCCTTTGGATACCGGAAAGACTTTTACTGTTACACAAAATGTTCGAGAAGGTATGATTTTGTTTTTATATACACTGTGGGCCGAAATAATTGACAATATTTTTTTTGTTTTTTAGGCGATTTATTTTCTTTTTGTAGGGCTAATAGCCTAACATGACTGTGAATTTGGAAGCAAAAATAATGTGCAAAAATTTTATAACAGTATATATATATATATATATATATATATATATATATATTTTATAAAACTTAGAGAAAAATAGTATGAATGTGGCCACCTAACAGCCCAGAATTAAATCCGGAAGTCCGACCCTGTACATTATTTTTGCTTCCAAATTTACAGTCATGTTGAGGACATGTTAGGTTATTAGCCCTGCAAAAAGAAAATAAATCGCCCAAAAAACAAAAAAAATATTTTGAATTAAAAAATGTATAAATTTATTTCGGCCCCCAGTGTAGGTACAAATTAATGTTTGATTTTCAATTTTTTTAATTAGGGGACTTGGGAAGTAGACCTCACAGTGAAGTGAAAGTCTGGACTCCACCAGACATACCTCCACCTGTGGCCCAGTCAGCTCCACCTACACTTATTGAACAGTCTAAAGAACCAGCAGGCTTGTCTTAATATGACCTGAGTTCTGCTTTTAAAATTTGATTTGGTTACATTGCTTTAGGTATTGATTTTTCACCAAAAGAACTCGGGTGCAGACGAGACCATTCCGGCACAGGTGAAATTTTGCATATTATGAATTATACCCAATAATTTAGTTTATTTTTTCAGTAAAGTCTTCAATGTTTCAACATATTTTAGGAAAATATGCGCCGTCATCGGTAAGATAGAGAAGATTTGATACTCCAACAGGGTAGTAGGGCGGAATTTTCGATACCTACTGTTCATTAATATGTTATTTTTTGTGAGTAAAATCGTGCTACATCTTTATAAAGACCAAATTTTTATAGAAAAATGTAACACGGTACCTATTTACATTACCTAGTAGAGGCGCAGTTCTCTTTGTTGGTTTGTAAAGTGAAAAGTGAAATAATTTTAGTGAGAAGTTGGTTATGGAATAGGTATTTTTCACCTTACAAAAATAATATTTTCTAACGCCTTATTCGCCTAATCTTTTAAGGAAATATGTCAAGTAATCATATTATTCATAAATATATATATTATCAAGAATTTAAATGATTTAAAAAGTATATAACAATAAAAATCTAATTTACTAAACAGAGCTTACCTTTCAAAGATCAGACCGTTCACCAAGAAGCTACAACTACTTCCCTGGCTATATGCCACGAAGGATATTCAATTACAATATCACTTAGACCGGTTTCGGCAAATACGTTCTTTGAAAAGTAATTTTTAAATTTGTAAGGTTTTATAATACACATAGATTCAAAAGTTTTGCATCACCCTAAATCTCCGAAAAAAAAAATGTGTTCATTATAAATGGATCAGAGATTAATCAAATAACTAGTTTCAATAAAAAAAACTTGTATATTTGTCAAAAATTTCTATTATCCAATAATAATCATGCTTTAAACATGAAAAGTATTCTTAGAAATTGAATAAATTAAATACAAATTGATTCTTTTTAAAGAAAAGGTTAAGTGAGAACCTGCATGAGAACTTTTAATAAAGAGTATTTCCACCTCTAGAATTTATGCAAGCTTGAAGTCGCCTGCCCATGCTGTTTACCAAATTATTGATATTCTGTTGAGGAATATTTCGCCATTCTTCTTGGGCCGCATGAACAAGCTCTTGTACACTCCTGGGTAGATTTCTGCGTGCTGCCACTGCCCTGGCAAGCATGTCCCAAGCATGTTCTATGGGATTCATGTCAGGAGATAGGGCAGGCCAGTTCAAACGGTTGATCCCTTCAGTTTCAAGATACTCATTTACAGCTCTGGTCCGATGAGGTCGGGCGTTATAACGAATTGCCAACAGCTGCGCGCCATAGTCTCACGTGATGATTTAGAATCTCTCTGAGATACCTATCACCAGTCATCGTTCACTCCACATGGATTAATTCTGTGCGATCATTTAACATGATACCAGCCCAAAACATAGCACTTCCTCCTCTGAAGGGCGGCACGGGGCGAGCATGGGCAAGCTGAGCAACTCTCGTTGGATCCCGCCACACACGTATTCGATGGCTATCTTGTACCAAACAAATCCTTGTCTCGTCGGAAAAAAACACCGAATTCCAAAATTCTTCAGGCAAGGCCGCGTGTTTTTGAGCCCGCTGTAGTCAGCGAACTCTGTGCTCAGGTTGTAGTCTGGGCACTCTTATTGGTCGGCGACGCCTCAAACCTGTCGCAAGTATTCGTCTTCGTAATGTCGAGATCGATACTTGAACTCCTAACGCATGTCTCATATCTCTTTGGAGTGCTGGTATTGCCATGGTCGGGTTTCTTCGGATAGTTAAGTGGATATAGCTCTGCCGCTGATTAGTAACACGCCTTCTACCGCTTCTAGGTCTATCACGAAGGAATTGGTCTGGAGATACCGGTTCCATACACGAGACACATCACTTTGCCAAACGCCAACTCTGTTTGCCACGAACCTTTGAAAATGACCTTCTTCAACTAAAGCCACTATTCTTGCACGGTCAATCTCACTTATGACTTGACGATTCATGTTTGCAATTAAAATCGTAAAAATCATGCCTTGATGTTAAAATGATCGCACTAAAAATGTTATCTTACAAAAAAAACTGTAAAAAATATGAACATATTGAAATGATAAACAAATTCCTTCGCATCCGAAGAAGGTGATGCAAAACTTTTGAATCTATGTGTATTATCGTTGACATCTATTTAATAACACGCTTTACTAAAAAGACAGGAAACAGAAATAAATTATTTCCATTTGGTGTTATAAAATTTATATACTGTGAAATAATATCAGGTCCCTATCAACAATAATTCTCTGGGAGAGCTGGAAGTATAATAGGCGAGTAAAAATGTATTTTGCAATGTTTTGTCATTCAGTATAATACTTTCCTAAATCCTCTGTAAAATATATTTTCCATAGTTTTATGAAGGATTCATGAATTAAGAATTACAAAACAAAATCGTATACAGATGTGAAAGTTCTGTGTACTTTTCTTATTCGTGGAGAGGAGATAGCTAGCGCCTCGAATATATTAAAAATGTTTGCAGTTTTTATTTAGCAACTTAAAGCTCAGCTTAACCTTTATAATGATACAGTAGTTCAGTATATTTAGGGATATGAATGTATAAGAATACGTAATAATAAAATTAATACCTTCAATATCTCGTTTTTACCATTATAGTCCTAGTAGGTTCAGATATAAAAAAATAATTAATAAAAAAATAGCATTTAACTATATTATAACCACCTCCAGCAATTCTATATATTTATGTAGAATTCAAGAATTCACTATTTCATCCTCAAAAAAATTCTCAATCTACTAGGGGAATTGGTGACATTTTTGGAATCTCGTTTTTGCTATGAACTACTTTGTGTAATTTAGCTAGTTTTATATCTTAATGGCCTTATGGTCAAAATGCAGTTGTGAGTTTTTTTTCTAAATATACTGGTCTACAAATGCTTAACATTTGTTCCTTGCGTCCAACCGTCAAAAACAGAGTCCGTCGTGAAAAGCGCAGAAAAATTTGGTTTTTCTATTTCTTAGCCAGAAATGTATAAGTACCCTTCTAAAAAACATTCATACTCTATTTCATATCTTCTAATTTGTAATAAAACATAACACTTGAAAAAGTAACGTCTCAGTACATAATTTAGAAAGTATTTGAACAACTGTGATCAGTAAACTTAAAACGCGTCCTTCAAAAGCAAAATCAGTCTGATTCAAACACAAACATAAACATTTTTATAAAGCTTCTCATATTTTGAAAACTCCAGTCCAAATATTTAATTTATAAAACGTGAATGAATCTCAGTCCAGGAGTAATTTTAAATTGGTAGGTGTATGAATGTTTTTTTGGGTTCGTTTCAGCTCTGTCCTTAGCCAATGCCACCAAACGTCCCATTTTTACTAAAGAATTGAATTGTGATCTCTTAAACCCGTAAATTCGTGTTACTGCTAACACAAAATTTAAAAAAAATTGTGGTCTATATTTATATACTTTGTGTAGATGCGTTTGCTTGCAAATTTTAATTCTTTTAGTGTACATCGAATGCACTTGTGTATTATTTTATTAAGTGGGAAGTTAAGAGTTATATATAAAGTTTCTGTTAAAAAAATGTGTTTCATTGTTCATCCATCCTAAAAGTAAATCAGCATACATTAAAATACATATTCACATATGTATTTTAGGCAGAGATTTATGCTATCTTAGAATGTGTCAAAATTAACAAACATAGGATAAACATACTGACAGCCAGGCAGTCCTTTCAGCTTTAAACAGCCGCAAGGTAACACCCAGACTGACTAAAAGAAACTATTGATTGATAGAAGGAGGGAAAGTACGTAATAGATGAAGGACACCGTTCGAAAGGACTATGCTCCCAGCTTATGTAAAATAAAAGACCATTCAAACGCGGATATTTTGATACCAACTTATTCGTCTTGAAAAATAGAACATTTGATAACATTGCGCCAATGTTGTAATTTAATTAATAAACCCACAAAATCAGTTTATTTGTCAGAAATTTTCGATTCGATTACATAATCTAACCATTCAATAGGACACCACCTGCTGCGGTGAAACAGGGTCGGACTTGTGAATATAGTTGTACATACGATGAATACTCGTTTCGTCGAAACAAAATAATAGGATTCCTAGAGTCCTAGAGGATTTCGGCGTTGTGAGGAGTTAAACGATCTTCCAAAGATTTCAGAACGCCGCCCGCCATCGTAGAGGGAATAATAATTTGCTTCAAAGAAATATGGAAAATGGTGAGGTTATTCATTTTAATTGTTATAGACAGGTTATGGCCGACATTGAAAGGGATACTGTAGAAAATGATGAGACTTCTTGTGTGTTTAATTGTGTACCGCAAAGACGCAATATCTGTTTTTTTTGCGATGGACAGTTTCTTTTCCGCATCCCTATCCTATTTTTTTTTAAAGTTACCGATGCCAACAACTACACTACAAAATACTACAAAGAAAAAACAACATATAAAAATTAACTCACAAAATTAGGTCGGTTCAACCCTGTCTGGTTTTATTTAATCATTTCTTATCTCCTTACGTATTTTCTCTCTGTCTTACGTTTCAAGAAATTGTGGAAGAAGGTGAAAAATGGACCTTAAAATAAATGAAACAAAAACAATGACTGTTAACAAACACCTAATGAAGAATAATAATAGCATCGGTGACTTCAAATTTGAAGAAGTTGATAAAATAAAATATTTAGGAGTTACAATAACCAACAATAGGGATGGAGAAATGGAAATTAAGGAGAAAATAATGGCAGCAAACAGAGTCTTCCAGGCAAATAAAAATTTATTAAGAAGTAAATTTCTAGGCAAAAACACTAAAATGAAAATTTATGAAACAATAATTAGACCAACAATAACGTATGGAGCTGAAGTTATGATAATGACAAAGAAACAACAAGAAGACCTGAAAATTTTTGAACGAAAAATACTTAGAGTCATATTGGGACCCAAGAAAAAAACTCAAAATGAATATAGGAAAAGAACAAATGAAGAACTGAAAAAAGACATCCAGAGGGACATCATAAGTGTAATAAAAGAGCAAAGGTTAAAATGGTTGGGACATGTGTGGAAAGCAAGCCCAAACAGCACAATTTATGCTTGGTATCAAAATATCCGCATTTGAGTGGTCTTTTATTTTCCATAAGATGGTCCTTTAGAATAAATAAAACCCAAAGTGGGTGCTTCAACTTTTATTTGATTATAAAATAGCATTCATAAACTATATAATAATATATGCTACATTTAACATGGAAATGGTCATAAATAAAAATAAATCGACTCAACTAAACAGGTTATTGCACAGGATATGTTAGGAATGCTAGCAATTTTGGTCACCCGTAGAAGATACCGTGGACACCGTAGACGGAGTACCAGTACCGGAACTAAATTTCTGATCACCATCGCAGATATACTTTCCAGATACAAAACGCCGCTTTACAAGAGACAAACGGTATCCAGGACCTGCCAGTTGAAAGTCAATTCCTGATAAAGTTGTACCCTCGCAGTTGAACTGCGTTAGAACCGTTTGTGGTGTACCCGGACCATTTTCGAGATCGTATCTCGCTGCTACCGATCCAACACCGTGGTTTTCTGAATGCTGCGATAGTTCAGTGAATTTCCATATTATCCTGTTATCGTTAGGCCTGAAATATAAACAATTTAGTGAGATGCTGGAAAAGTTTGAAGACACATCTTACCATTGCGCTGTAGGCTTGGTTAGCATGTTTTTAACCACTCCAGGTATAGGAACAGCTATAGTTACATTTAATAAGGGAGTTGGGGAACTCATGGCATGAGAATTGTACTTGTAATCGATTTTCAGATCTGTATGGGAACTTGAACATTTCCAATAAGCGACTAGTTGGAATGGACAGGAGTTTGCCCCATGTTTCGGTTTTATCTGGAATAATAGTAAAGCATTACAAAATGAAATAGATATTTTTCGAAACTGTTGTACCTGATATTTTAGAATATCAACGTTGAAATATGAAGCGCTAGGATTTTGTTCAGATTGCTTTTTTAATAAGGAACTTAATGCAAACATATTAAATTCAATTCCTATGTAATCAGAAGTTGATTGTCCACTATCTCTGTAACACACACAAAAAAAATTATTAATACAAACGTTTGTTTAAATTATTTGTTCCGTATTACTTACAAATAAACTAATTGATTATTAGGTAAAATACTTGTAAGTTTATGAGTATTCTTAACCCGAAACACTAATTTTGCGGGATTTGGATTGTTCGCTAGAATGGTTACTATTCCAGCTGGAAATGATAACATCATTTCACCAGACATTTTGACTTGACATCTGAAACAACAGTAAAACATGGAGTTAATGCAGATAGAGAATAGTACAGCTACTTCATCAATCTAATGTTTTATGGGAAATACTACCTACCTATTTAAATTCTTAAAATATCCACCTAAAAGTCGAATTATAACTATCTTCATTCACATAGGAACAACTAACAAAACAAGAATAATTTTTCGTCTAGAAACGATGTTTAATTACTGTACCAACTAAGAACGGCCGTCGGCCATATCTCAGGACTGGATTATAGCACAGGTCCACCGCTAGAGGGCGTATTTGACAGTTAAAAATTTTAAATGCAAATTTTTTCAAAATTTACTCAATCAAGGAGCATGTTGAATATCATGATCACATTCCTCGATAAATTCCGCATATTTTTAATGGGACAAGTTTAAGTCTATCTCATCAAATAAGGGGGGGGAGAATGGGAACCTTGTTACGAAAAAACGACTGTAATTCCGGTTCTGCTTTACCGATTTTAATAAACTGGATGTTGTTTGAAAGAGCTTTTGTTGAACAAACGAAAATTCGTTAATATGAAGCAATCTGATTAATAACATAAATGCTAGAGGGTGCTGTTTTATTTTTGTTTAAAATTGTGTTTTCTCGTAACAATTTTAAATGGAAGCATACAAATTGAAGTAGATCTTGAAAAAGTAGACTAAATTAATAATAAAACACTGCAAATCGCAAGGCAATATCTCTTTCCTATCCTGAGATATCGTAAGAAACAGGTAAATGGCGGGAATTGATCGTCCAACGTCTAGAAGGCTGGTGAAGTAAGTTGTGCTACATTTTTTCAATTAATAAGAATGTTATATTTGTTTTCAAGCGATCAGTTAGTAAATCAAAAGCATCAAATATCAATAAAAACCGATATTTGAAAGTTTATTTATTTGGCCACCGAGGTCTCCAGACCTAACTTGTTCAGATTTTTATTTGTGGGGGCGAGTTAAAGATCTCGTTTATGCCGATAGACCCGCAACACGAGCTGACATGGTTGAAAAGATACGACAGACAATACAAAGTATTTCAAGGTCAGAAATTGAAGCTGCTGTTTTCTCCACCCGTCAGCGATTGATTTCATGGATTGAAAATGATGGACGACGTTTCGAACATCTAGGGCGGCACTAACTACGTACCTAGTTATTTATTAAAGGTTTCAATTGTTCGATTTATCACAATATTTTAAAATTCGTTCTCATTGTTAGTAGCGACAGCATTACATTTAGGTAATCTAGTGGCAACCATAACATTAGTATGATGACAGTTTAAATTACGGCAGACAAATGTAAGATCTTCCCATTCAGGCTAAATTTAATAATTTCTGTTAACGCGAACCAGCCTTCTAGAGTCAGAAGAACAATTCCAGCAATTTACCTGTTTCTTACGATATCTCTGGATATAAAAGAGATATCGCCTTACTGTTTGCAGTGTGCTATAATCCATTCCTGAGATATGGCCGACGGCAGTTAGCCACCCGGTACAACTGGACGCCTCTGGAACATGTGATCAGTTGCCAGGCAACCGGACATTTTCTGTGATGACTACCTGTATAGTTTATTTATAAAAAGACGATGACGTTGCAAAACAAGCACCAAAAAAGCTTAAATATTAGACGATGATCGAATGTCAATAAACGTCAAAACAAACTGGGGAATTTTACCACTTGATCTGACAACGTTTTCAAGTTTTGCCAACCTGTAAATTGCCCTGGCTGTTGAGGATAAATTGTATTTACGGTTGGTGAATTAATATTTATTTTATTAAGCAGGAAAGTAACTAAAAATGATATCATCGCCTTTTTATCGTAAAAATCCTGAGACGTAGTTTTATAAACTATTGAAATAATGATTAATAGCTACCTTGATTCGTCCGCTCCTCTAAAATATGAATGTACAATTTCGTGGAAAGCAACAGCAAGCGGTATGGTATCGGCCATACCAATAGTTAAAGGCGATGGTCCCCTGGACACGCCAATTGGAACTGAAGCAGTACGGAACTCCAAACTATTTATACTGTCGGCCCGAGATATGGTGCTTTGATTCATTAGATTTCTGGAAGGTTCTGACCTTCGAGAAGGTGGTCTTGGAATCGATATAGAACCCAGAGTTGGAGTAGGTGTCTGGCGTTGAGGATGTTTAGGCGGAGGTTGCTGAAGTTCCCCATCTTCAGAAAATATTTCTCCCAATTCTATAAAAAATTATTCAAAGTATTAAAATTCAATATAATTATTGTAAATTAATTATTTACTAACCTGCATATCTTGAAGACACAGACAACGTAGGAGAGTTCAAAGCAAGTTGTGAAGGACTTTGCAAAGGCGCGTAAGGATGAGAACTGGTCGGTGTAGAAGCATTTGATGCTGTAGGGCTTTGAACAAAGTTTAAACCCAAAAGATCAGTGCTGGGCTTTCCTAGCTGTTGCGAAACAGATTGTGATCTTTTCATAGCAGGATCTGTATCCAAATTAGATCCACGTCTGGCAAAACCACCAGTTGGTGAAAGATACAAATTTTCAACGGTGGCTCTCAATTCATCGACAGAAGCCGACATGGGAGCAGTTCCGTTGTTCAGGGGTTTAATTTCAACGTGGATTTTACGTTCTCTTTCGTCATCTGAAAAATGTAATGTAATTATATAGAGGTAACAACTACAAGTTATTAGCAATACGGCTGTTTTTTTTTTCATAAGTACCTTAAAGTGTGTAGATTAATATACAGAAAAGGTTACAAGTCTATGGATTTTCCAAATTTAAAAAAAGGTAGAACGTGTCGCGGGACACACGATAGGAACTTTAGTTCCTTTTAAGCAAAAGTTATGTAATACATCTGACGTTATAGATAAACAATTTGCATATTCTTTGGTGGTCGAGTAGTAAGCAAACCAGACTCTCACGCGGTAGACCCGGGTTCGATTCCCCGTGAAGAAGTTTTTTTTATTGTTAATTTCATTTTTAAATAATTATTCTGCTTGATATTAATAACGACAACAGGTTGACATTTGAAATATTTAGCAGAATATTCATTATTATAGATAATGGTATGGTACCCTTCATGAGGGAGTCCGACTGGCAACATCTACTTATAAGGGGGCGTCCATTAATTACGTGAGGTATTTTTGAGGATTTTTTGACTCCCCCTCCCCCCCTGGTGAGATTTGGTAAGATTTTCCTTAACTCCCTCCCCCCCTTCCCTAATCTCACGTGAGATTTTTCAAATTTTGTGTTTTGGGTGTAAATGTGTTGGATTATTAAAAAAAAACATAAACACAATATGTTCTACTACTTTTATTTAAGACTAGCAAAGAAAGACTAGTGTTTGAGAGTGTTGCTATTATTTAAAATCACATTAATAAAATTAAATAATAAATACTTAAATGGAACTTAATAAAAAATCTATTCTAATTCAGTCCACGGAGACTCGTGCACAGCCTCAAGAGTGATTACTGGAACCAACATATCCAAGTGATTTTCAATAAAATCATCTGCTCCTTCAACTTCACTCTGATTTAGCCACTCTAAACCGTTGTCGCTTGCACACAGAAGCTCAGCAGTAGTAGTAAACATAATTATAAGATTTTTCCATATTTTATTATAGAAATACTTTTACTATAATTTAACTTTACTTTCACTCAATTTTACACCATTTTCTACAAGAAAAAAAAATTACGTGAGATTTACGATAACCCCCCCTTCCCCACAAGTGAGATTTAGAAAGATTTAGTTTTACCCCCTACCCCCTAGAACACATCACGTAATTAATGGACGCCCCCTAACCACAAAAAAATTAGTGGAAACATAAAATTGAATTGTTAAATTTTTAATTTGAAGTTATATTACAGTTTATAGAAATTTTTATTTTCTAGATTTTTATTAAGTGGGTCGTAGAAAAAATATGCTGCTCGACTCGTGCGACTGTCCTCGTGCGATATGGCCATCATATCCACACTAGTTGCACAAACTACTATTTCTATCAAAATATGCCCTTTTACATTCAAAAACAACCTGCCAAATGTCAAATTAATGTATCCATCCATTTTAAAGTTATCGAATTAAAACATTCTATAGGGTCAATTCTATAAGAAGTGGTTAAAAATTAACGGTACGCCGTTAAATTTGACAAAGTTTACGCTATTATAAATGTTTTAATCTATACAGAGTTTTCCGTTAATACTTTAAAACTTAATATGCATACAGACTAGCAAAAATGGGTTAGAAGATTGTCTTATTTTTAACTGTGCGTTAAAATTTAACATTTGCTTACAGAATTGCACCTAATAGCATTTATTACTTTTCGACGTCTGAACGGTAAGTGAATCACTTACCGACGTATTAAACTTAGAAACCAGTAAACACAACCTACCGTCCTGACAACCGATGCTGTAAATAAACAAAAAAGATCAATCGCGCAAAAAAAATTATGAAAATAATAGTAAAAATTTATCCGAACAAATTCAAGTAGATCACCAGCACTGCGAATACCAGCATTGCATAGAATTTTAATGTAGCATCGATGGTTCAGTGGTAGAATGCTCGCCTTCCACGCGGGCGGCCCGGGCTCGATTCCCGACCGAAGCATATGAATCGCTGCTTCGTAAACGAGAGAGAGACACACGCACGCAAGCAAGGCACATAACGAAGCAACGTAACATAACGTAACGGTCAGATCTTTTGCGTCGCGACCCCCGGTCGCTCAAACATAACCTGACGTAAAGAACTAAAGTTCTAAAAATTCTGATTGAATATTTATATTTTCTTACGCCGTGCAGCAGAGTCGCGCGGATGCGGAACACATACTTAGCTTACCGAATTTTTTCCGGACAAACCATTGCTCGGACAAAAAAAACTTAGGAGACCTTTTTTATTGCAAAATACTTCCCCTACGCGGTGGTACTTTTTATTCTTCTTCACCTTCCTCGGAGCGTGAATTATTGGAAAATTTCGAAAAAAAAAACTTTTGGTCTAAAATGACCCAAATACACAATTAATACAATACAAATGTAATTGTTACCTGAGTCAGAGTCTGATGAAGAGTAGAAACTTCCTTTTTCGCTGTTCCAGTTGTGAGTAACTTCAGGTCTTATTACGTAACCATCCTCATCTACTTCTTGTGCTGAGGGATCAGTATTTTCGGGTGCTGTCCTCTGGTTCTTTTGGGAATCATCCTTTTCTTCCCTTTAACAAAAATAATCAATGACAGCTACTTTATGTAAAAATAAATGACTTCAATATCAACTTACAAATCTGATTTTTCTTCCTTATTGCTCTGGTTATCCACGCTGTCTTTGCTCTTCTTTTTGGACTTCTTTTGCTTGGTTTTATCCCTTCTACTTCGCAAAAACCCTACGAATATATAACGTTAATAAATGCGTTTCCAACGTATTTCATGAAGGAAAAATAGTGGAAAAGCTGTTAAGAGAATAGAAAATGTATCGGCAACAAAATTGTTTAGTTTCGAAGTCGGGTTTACATGATAGTCGGTGTTGTTTTTTTTTAATGAAACACCCTGTATATTTGCATATTTTTGAAATCCTCTTAATGAACCGATTCCAACACACTAAATAATGTATGGTCAATTATGAATTATACAGGGTGAAATTTTAAAATTAATAATTGATCACACTTGAAATATTGGTACTCAAAACCTGCTACGCCCATGAATTTTATCATAAAAAACTAAAAATTGCCTAAAAACGCCAATAATTAGACAAAATCGGTAAATAATGTGGATTGTTTTCTATTCTGTCAGTTGTTGATGTGTTGACAGTTTATACTGAAAAAGTAAAATCTTTGACAAACACTCTTTCCTTGTCGACATAATTGACCATATATTATTTAATTTGTTGGAATCGGTGAAAATATACAGGGTGTTTCATTAAAAAAACACCGACTATGGCATACTTGCGTGAATCACCCTGTACATTTAAATTTATGTTTACATAACGCACAACTCAATTCAAAAGTTGACGTGTCTCGGCATTTTTTATAATTTTCTTAAATAATGACATAAATAATTTTATTCCATAAGTGGTTTCTACATTGTATATACAGATTGGGAAAAAGTTTAATCGGGCATACGATTTACACACAAGTACGACAAGGATAATATGAGAAAAACAGCTTGAAAGAGAGAGAAGAATAATTGTGGGCGGTTGGCGATGGGCGTATTCAGTTCCAGAGGCTGGAAGAATGTTCATCGCCCCCCAATTATATTTGAGACACGACAAGTAGAACCATTGTAAACCCGGCTTAAGTGCAATTTGTTGACTTTAACATGTTGTCATTTACGTGAAGAATAGCCAAAACTAGGTATAAGTGCTTAAGCTATTATACAGTATACGAAAACTCTTTCGAGTCCATTTCATATACACACAAGTACGACAAGGAAAATATGAGAAAAACAGCTTGAAAGAGAGAGTATCTAGTTCATCCATTCAGCTCTCGTCATTCTCCCAGCCTCGGATGAACTAGATACGCCCACAATAATTCTTCTCTCTCTTTAAAGCCGTTTTTCTCATAATTTCCTTGTCGTACTTGTGTGTAAATGGAATGGACTCGAAAGAGTTTTCGCATACTGTATAAGAGTGCTCACTATTGAGAGGTCGAATATCTAAGACAAATAAAATTATAACTAGAGGTTTGAAGCATCAACTTCCGACAGATGCAACTAATGTGAATATCAATCAAAGTTGATGCTACATCTTGCCAACACAACGCCAGATAATAAAAAGAAATATTATGTCATGCGCCTATATACAAATAATCAATTAAATGAAATGGAAATTATAAAGTAAAAGCCATTTATATGTAACTTAGGAACACGTACTGCTGAAAAGAGAAAATATAAATAAAGAAAATAAAACCTTCACCAAAAAAAAAATTAAAATTTAGTTGGGGCCCAATCATGCAGCTGTGATGTCAGGAACGGTAGAACATATCAATATAAAATTCCTTAATATTATATTGATATAGAATAATATAGTATAGTAGATAATAAAAAAAAAAGGAATTTTATATGTTCTTAAGGTCCTGGTACATCTATAAGGAGAGAAAAATTTACACTTGGATCCTCTATTGGGGTGTCTTGTCAGCTGCTGCTCCCCTTCGGGACTAGTAGGACTGGAAGGAGCGCTGCATGGACCCGCTCGACTTTCACGAGATCCTAAAAAATAGCCCAAGCCCCCGTTAAATAGTGTTATAGGCACCCGAAGGCCGTAAACGTACCCTGGGAGTTAGACATGAAGAGGTTTAGGAGAGAGGTTGTTCGACGAGATGTTTTGGCATGTGTTGGCACCGATTGTTCGTTTTGACTGTTACCTTCTCTCTTTGTTGGCTTCGCCTCGGCTTCTGTCACTGTTGGAGACGTCAAAGGATCCTCCAAATCCAATACACCTACACAAAACAGTGAACAATTATCGAGATTGTAAATTAAAATTTTTAAATTGATCTTACCAGGTCTTTCCAATCCAGTGGATTTGCTGCGTACAAATTGTTCCAATAATTGATCAGCAGTTAATTCTATGCATTGTTGTCTAAATTCAGAATGCACTGTTCCCATCTGTTGATGAGTCCAGTCGATGACATCTGCATACTTTGTTAAGAAGTCCTTCATGTGTACCAAGTGGTTCATTTCTAAGTCCTGGAAATTTTTGCACGTAACAGACATTTTCTTTTCAAAATCCTCCTTAACGATACTATATTTATCTACAAAGTTTTTATAATCTTCTTGTGCTTTTTTCAATTTGATCTCAGCTTTTTCTATTTCTTTGGCGGAAGTACTTTCCTTACGCAATTTTTCCAATTCTAGACCACGTTGAACGTATGTGTCCCTGGATTTTTGAACATTTAATGTAATTGATTGCATTGCTTGGACTGCTTCCAGAGTTCCAGATTCTTCTTCCTTAACCTATAAAATGTTCAGTTCAAAACTAATATTATCCAACAAAAGTAATTCTAAAATTCTCTCCAGGCAGGAATAATTATTTTATCAGTATATTTGGTAACCTTCAACAACTATTTTAAATTACATAATTTGTCAAATCAAAACAGATGTAATTTTTATCTTGAAACATAATACTTATATCCAATGATCAATTATTTTATCCCAATATGACTTTTATACGAGTTTAATGTAAAACGCACATAAAATCCATTGTATATCCTACTGCTTAGTTTGTCAAGTAGTATAGGTACTACTTGAAAATAATTAAAAATAATTTTCTTAAATTGCTTACCAATTTGTGTTTTTTATGCAACTCTTCCGCATACTTGTGAACTTCCTTTACTAAATCTGTAACTTTCTGCACCATCTGCATATGTAGAGCAGATAATCTCTCTGCTGATGTTTTCAAGACTTGCCATAGTGGAGCAAATGTACCATGAACACAACAACTACCTGTTTGTTTTGCCAACTTACTCAACGATTTGGAATTATTTTCTTCTATACTTGAACTAAAATTAATTTTATGTGAGAAAAATAAAACATTGTCTACATTTGTGACTCTCTGGGTAAATAACTAGAAATTCTTAATGCTGCATAATATCAGGCTACTTTTCAACACATTGTACTACTTTAAAACACATACACAGGCAATGACTTCTTACCCTGACTACAATAATTAAACGAAAATAATTTATGCAGTGTCAGTATAAACTGGTTAAAATGGTATTCAAAACAAGTGGTTTCAGTCCAAAATTAAACTCAAATTACATAATAAAACTGATAAATTAATTTATTTGAACTTTTATAGAATTATAGGTACTAAATCACTCCATAATTTATATAGTATTAAACTGTTCATCATTGATGCAATAAACGGTGAATGTTATGCATATTGATATACAGATCTGTACATTTAATTTAAATATATAATTTAATAATTGTTTAGAGCACACATTCCATTTCAACATGAAACACCAAATGCAGAATGGAAGTAATAAGAACATAATAATTGACTATCACTTATCTTCAATATATAAAACTGAAAATTATCAATAAAGAACAAACATTAATTTAATTAGCGCAGATTTCATAGTCAAATAAGACATGACTGTTGTGTAAAGAACAAATCTAAGTAGAGATAAAACTTACCTTTCTCTAAGAAACTCAGAGAATTCCTTACTAGCAACTAAGCCATATTTCATGTTATGGTACAGCACGTCAAACCCATTGTTTTTCTCGCCCTAATTAGTTTAAAATAGTAATGTAAACGAAACAGAGATTTAAGGTTATTTACAATCAATTATCAATTACTTACCCAAAAATAGTCGTTAAAATCAATCGTCATTGTAAATATGTAATCATACCAATTTATAATTAATAATTAAAATTTGTATAAAGGACACAAGATAGTTCAACTTCTAGATTGTAAACAATTAACTTGACAACCGTTGAAAATCCTAAATAAACTACTTGTCAACCAAATCACATTCTATAAATATTTTTCATCTCAACAAAACAAAAAACATAATAAAACTACAATACAGCACAACAGTAAAACTTTAAAAACGCTTTAGTCCAAATATCAAGACTCTTTTAAATTATAATGTTTCATTTTCCAATGAAAATTAAAAATAAGGGGCGGAACCACAGACCATCAGTCTTTATGGGTTAACAACCACAAAACACAAACACAAGGAAATCAAGTTCCGGTAAAAAGCTTTTGCTTTATCAATAAAATGAAACTACAGATACCGACCGACCGAGTGGATACAGATGCGATATGATTTCTCTGTCAGTATCATATGCGACGTTTTCTTATCTCTTTCTAATCACAATTTTCTGACAAATGGGCTAATTGACACATGACGTCATAATTGTTTCATGAATGCCGTTTTACCATAGACTTTGGTTTTACCATAGACAAAATATTATATTTCTCTATGGGTTTTACTTTAGATCTTGCGGCTGGTAGTTCTAAGGGCTGGTACCTCTTTTTTATGCTCGTATACATTTATGGTTATTGAACTTATTGGGCGCGTTCACCAGATACAAACGTCTGCAATAGAGGAGTTCAGTCTAAGGTCAGTGTGGCTAACAAAAAGTGGTTTTTCTGACAAAAATGACAGTTAATGTCTACCCCTTAAAACATAAGATTTTTGCATGTTTTTTTATCATTGCGAACATACCGAAGCGTAAATCTTGGAATTTAAAATGACTTTTTAGCTGAATACACAGCACATCGGTGGCCAAAAATTCCAGGAACTCTTGGGCTACGTTCATAAACTTACTCCAGTGAATAGAGAAGAGTAGGATCACGTGATTAGAAAAAAAAGTTTTGTTGATTACTCGGAGTAACCGTTCACTATCAAAAACCTTATCCTAATAATCCATCCGAGGCAATACCCCAAATGTGTGTAATGCTCGGCCATTGCCCCTGAGCGAGAAGAGTTTAAGCCTTTGTAGTGATTGTCTCCTTTTAACATATCTAGCTCACAAGAAGGACAGGAAAAGCTTTGGTTTAAAAAGAGATCAAAGCGAAAACCAGCGCTGGCCAAATACTGTTTAGGTGGAGGCCAAAAATAGAGAAGAAGAAGAAGAAGAAGAGGCTACACCGGCCGGAGCCAAATCAAAATCAAATGTCATTTTGCTGTGTATATAAATTTGGGGTTATATTTTTCCTTTCGAAAATAGAAATTAATTAACCATGGATGAGTTGAATATTAATAATATTAATATTTTTAATATTAATACTAATCTACGATTAGTATTCGGTGTATTATTTCACAGGTAAGCACAAAGTTGTGTAGGTTTTTAAATGTGAGCTTCAAATTACCCAAACTTTTTCACATACATGGTTCTTACTTGAAGGATGCCCTTTGACATTTTACATTCAAGTTTCTAAATTTTGTTAGAATCATAACGATATGAAGATAGACAAAGAGAGTAGTTTAACATATTAGATTTAACGTTTCCTTCATCGACCGGTTGATAAAAAACGACAACAAGTATATGGGAGAACCACTTTTTACTTAGTAGAACAACAAAAACTCCAGTTTTTATATTTAATATTCGATTTTACAAAAGATAATTCTTCATTTAACTTCATTATTACTGTCTCTTTTAAGGAACTATATAAAGAAATTCTTTATGACTTATTGAGTGATAGACCCAGGGAACAGTGTACCCTAGAAATAAGGGAAGATACATCTAAAGGTAAAGAAGAAAAGATTTTATAAGCCAAACCTGAAATTTTGCCAGTTTTATAATATTTGATTGAATAAATTGTCTTCAGGAATTCACATTCCTAATTTGACAGGAGTGAAAGTTGGTTCATTTAAAGCAATATTTGATGCTTTAACTGAACCAACTTCCACTTCTGCAACATTTGATGGTTTACAATACGTTTGTTCTGATAATAATTATTTCATTTCTAGATTCATTGCGTGGTAAGATGAATAATAATTTGAATATCGTAGGTCAAGGTAAGAAACCAATATTATTATCCTTCTGTTACTCGAAAGTTAAATTTTTGTCGCCAATGGAAAACTCAGCCCCCGAGATCTGCAAATTATTAGTCTTTTGTATGGACTATGACAATGTAATTTTTGTCGATCAATTATGGACGAGACTAACAGTTTGTGGCTTTTCAATTTCTGTGATCGAAAAAAAAAAACAACCACCAAATATTCATGTACCAAGTGTGAAAGATATATATGCCTAGAACATTTTACATTTATATGTAGAGAAAGTAGTGTCACTGAAATTGAATAAATTAACATTCTTAGAGATACTTTTGTCATTGAACAATAATTTTTACCTTTTTTTTTGTTAAAAACCAGCATTTTCCACAATATGGACTCACAATTTGGCGCATGTTGATTCGTAACTTTTTAGCGGAATGTTACTTTATCTTCTTGATCCATCAAACTTTTTCTTATCTCAATTTTTTTCATGTTCTTATGGTATTTAGGACAGTTCTTTCTGACTTAGAAGAGACAATTTTGTCCCATTGAGTAACCAAATATAGGAATTTTGAATAGTTGAAAATTACGATTGTTTTCAACAAAACAAGTCATTACATTACTAGTAGCACTTCCGGTGATTTGCCAAATTTATAATTGAATTGTAATTGAACCATTAAAATGTACCTAATAGTACCGTATTTACTTAATGTTGATGGTACAGAAAACAATACCTTTAATATAAATATGTTTATTATGAGCTAAAATATAAAAACTTCATCTGAATCCACCTCTGTGTATTCCTTGCGTTCGTTAGTTTCTAGTTTCAAAATATTTTCATTAGTCATGTGAGTGCACTTTGCAAATGTGTGCATAGTTCTAACTTGTATCTTTTTTCCAAAACTATGAATTGAATTGAATAAAAATGTGCACCAATTATACCTCCATTCGTTTGAAAAAGCTACTGTGTTAGCGAAACGCGTCACTTTAGTTTAAATATAATGTAGATTTAACAAAATAAAATTATTTGATTTCATAATTAACTTGGCTTTTTCTAACGACTGGAATTTAAATAATTTTTACTTCCATTACACTAAGAAAAATTCTTACTAAACACAAAATTGCAAAATTAATTTTATTTTGAAGATAGTTTAATAAAATATTAGAAAGATATAAAATATAACAAAGGCTGACATTTTATTAAAAAAATCACATGAAATGTCAAAGTACTCAAGTTGCAGATGGTAAAAAACTTGGAAAATTGTTGCATTAAGAATTTTCAGTCCTTGGGCAGCCAAACAATAATTTCCACCCTATTTTTGGTGTTCATATGATTGGTTTTCCGGTATTATTTTTAATTAAAATAATTATCAAGTTATCAACATTAATTTAAAACTAAATATTTTTTTTTTCAGGAAGTCAAGGTTGTAATAATTGTGGTTGTGAAGAACGAATAAAGGAATTGGAAAAACAAATCATTGATTTGAAAAGAAAGGTGAGTTATTCCTCTATTTAATGAAGTTTTATATTGAATATTTTTCAAATGTTCAATTAAATTTTACCAACATTGTACTTATTAGCTTTTTCAATATTTCAGGCACAGGAATGCGAGAAAAACCATGCTACAAGAGTTGACGGAAGCGGTGATTGGTCATGTAAGTTTTAATATTCTTTAGTCATACCGACCGATCCGTTGGGCGCCAAATTTTCAAATTTATTTATTCACTTACATTTCTAGCAGATTTTTAGTAAATTTCGTTCAGAGATATTTCGTACTGACTTCTCATCCTTCATTAGCGATTAGACATTGAAAATATTTTTTATTTAATCTAAATGTTTTCTTTAATTGTAGCCAAAGAAGAAGAACTGTTGAAGGAAGTACAGGATTTGAAAGAGGCAAACAAATCTCTCTTGAAAAAACTTCAAAAGATTGAGGTGAGCTTAAAATATTTTTATTGTGTTTCATTTGGTAATAGTTATTTACGTAACAAGTCCCGAAAGTGTTATTTTATGGGATGAGTAGGCAGTTTCCAGGGCGAGTCGTAGGCGAGTCCAGTAAAATATCACTTTCGGGTAGCGTTTTGTACAATATTTTTTCTGCAGCCGTTAGTAGATAAAATATTGAAAAATAATTGGGATAGATAGGTACTATAAATATTACTTATGTAAATTAACTGTACAAGTATATCAGTTCAACAACTTCACTGATTTCATGTGGAATAATTATTTCCTCGTCACTTTCGTTGTCGATTTCCATTTCTGGATCGGAAAATTTATAATACACTTTGTGTGTTTGTGTGATTTGGTTTACCTTGGCTGCGGATACTATGTCCATTCGCCAGCTTAACATTTTGCTCAAGGAAGTACCTACATATTTTTAAAAATTAAATCTCACACCCATTCTACTATGATGAATTTTTTTATCTACATTTTAGAATTCACATTTTTTTTTACAAGCGATGTCATAATAAAAATTCCCTAAATGTCATTGCTATGATCGCCTACATAGATATTGAAAATTATTCCGAAAGTAAAACAAAACATTCCTTAAATAGCTACTTTCGGTACGATTTGTGTAAAGTTTCATTTTCGATTTAATAAATCATACCGAAAGTTCTATTTTCGGGACGGCTGCAGAAAAAAATGTATCTAAATTATAATTTCAGGAAATAGCTACAATACCTCCATCGAGAGCTGCAGGTACATCGAAGGACGTAAATGAAGGAGTAAGTAGGAATAAAAAATTCAAATCATTGAGGCCCTGTTTTATCAATAGCAATTTATCCGTCAGTTGATGCTCAACTACCAGTTATTTTGGAAAGGTTGGTTTATCAACAACAGGATAACTTTATCCGGCAGATAAAATGTCAAATATTCATCTGTCAGTTACAACTGGCGGATAGGTCGATATCTGGAGGTATTGTTTTGATTTCGTTGTGGGGTTGTTTCAAATTTACTTGTGTTTTGAGCAAAGTAAAAAATGGAAAGTACTAGTAGTACTAGTACTACTAAAAAGAGAGTATGCAATTTCACAGCAGAGGAGAGAAATTTCCTTCTAAAAATTGCAAATAAACCTAATAATGTAATAGAAAATAGAAAACCGGATGGGGCAGCCTGGAAATAAATCAAAAGAAGAGGCTTGGATCACCTATCTATCAGTTCGACACTCATATGAATCCTAAATCGGTACTAATATTGACAGAACAGTCTCTTTTGTCATCCTAAATCTTGCATGAAAATCCTGGTCATCCGACTTTTCGAAGTTGTCCACTCTTTCCCTAACTGTATGTATAAGGCCTTCTTTCGTATACTCAAGAACTTGCACAATCGCTATCCAGAATATAATCATTCAGAAAACTCATATTTATCAACAACCAAAAACTCTTCAAGAAAGAAAAATAAAAACACATAAACCTCTGGATAAACATTCACCAATAACCTAACAAAAATATCAATTACTTTGTTCTTGTAACAACCAATGAAATTGCTTACATTCATTCTTCAGCATTGCCAACTTTCATTATCTGTCAGTTAACAAACTAGAGAATAAAAACTATCGCTTCCAAACAAACTGGAACTTTATCTGCTAGTTACTTTTATCCGACGGATAATATTATTGGCTATTGATAAACCGGGCCTCGGTTAGAATATTAAGGGGACAACATTAGCTGTATTCTTTTTACCAGTCGACTGTCTCACTTGTAAGAATAATTAAGACAAAGTGAGAGTAGAAGTAAGATAAATTGAGGCAAATTTATATCTGAAAAGAATGCATGACAGTCACAGATCACAATTATAACATAACCTCTAATGTTTATACCTCGGATTATACCACAAAAATTTAGTTTATACACAAATTTTTTTTTCAACAGGCACTGAAAGTACCATAAATGGCATTTCTTAAAGCAATTCTTATTTAAAAGAACATTAACCACACTTTTAAGATAGATGTTACATGAGACATCAGCAAATATCCGGTACAGATCGCAAAAAGTTTTCAACTCACTTCTAAGTTCTATAAAAAGCTAGCTCAATTGGGGTAAGGGAGGAAGAAATTTTCTTAGTTAGTCTCACTTTTTACTCAACTCGAGCCATATTGAAAGAACATATACTTTTTACTAATTTACTGAGACTAACTGAGTGACTCAGTTAATCTCAGGTAAACGTGGTAAAAAGAATACAGCTATTATAACGTATCCGGAACTTGTATTGGGTCCGCCATATTGGTACGGGTTTTATGTCATTATTGTAACTATCGTGTAGATCGTAGTATTCATAATGAAAACAAATGATCAAAAAATTTTAATAAATACTTGAAAATTATGTTAATAATATACACTAAAACAAAAAAATGATGAAATACTTGAAGAAAAGTAATAAATAGAAAAAAAATTATCAATAAATCCTCCTATCAAATGTGAGAAATTAACCATTTAATATTAGGCCAGTCGGTATTGGTCATTTTAGACCAAAAGTACAAGTAATTAGCAAAATACGGCTGATTTTTTTTTATATAAATACCTTAAAGTATGTAAATTAATATGAAAAAAAGTTCAACAGTCTATCGATTTCCCAAATTATATAAAAAAAATAATAGACTTTTCTTTGAAATTCTTTGATATTTCGCGCTGGGAGGAAGGTAGAGGAATATGAAAAATACCACCGTGTAGGGTAAGTGTTTTGCAATAAAAAAGGATGCGGAACACATACTTGGTTTACCGATTTTTTTCCGGACAAACCATTGCTCGGACGAAAGAAACGCAGGAGAACTTTTTTTGTTGTTGCAAAACACTCCCCCTACACGGTGGTATTTTTTATTTTTCTCTACCTTCCTACCAGCGCCAAATATTGAAAAAATTCGAAAAATTTTTTTTTCTTCCAATTTGGGATATTGATAGACTAGTAAACTTTTTTTAATATCAATCTACATAGTCTAAGGTACCTGTTGAAAAAATAATCAGCCGTATTGCTAATTTCTTGTAGTTGTTGCCCCTATCGTCTGGCAATCAAGAAAATAATAAATTTGATATAAGTCAATACTATAATTATTATTGTTTATTGCATTTTTTGTGTACATTGTAACAACTGTTGAATTTCATTGGACAGGTGGACAGTGGTTCCGGTGAAGAATCGGAAGATGATGATGATGATGATGATGATGATGATGATGATGATGATGATGATGATGAT
>CAJUYG010000593.1:131338-156855 GCA_910591675.1 Galerucella calmariensis
CCCCCCCCCCATATATTGATCTATACTGCATAAACTTGAAAAAATATTATAATTCTTATATAAATACATAAGAAATCTTGTTTGTAATTGGATGAGATATAGGGTAATTAAAAAAGACAATAGATTTCAAAGATGTAATTAATTAAGTGTATAAAAATCTTGGTTCAGCGGTATACCAGCAAATAGCATTATGGGATCAGTCATCATTTAAACTATAATAATAAAAAACAGCAATAGCTTACACTATGTGGACGAGAAAACCATTATTATTACATATTACACATTTTTTTTTTTTAATTCAAAAGCACTTAGACAAACTCCTTAGAGTAGCCAACCCTTTAATTGCTATTAAATCTATCCAGTACATTTATCACAGGCTAAAATGTATATAAACATTAAATGTGGTTTTTATTAGATAAAAATCAACTTTTGTGTTGGTTTTAATTAAATAATAGTATCAAAAATGTATGGTAGGTCACGGTATTTGAATTGTCAATGGAAAATGTAATAGGAAGGATATACCTATAAAAGACAAAACCAAATATGTGCTTTTTTATGTTTGTTTATAAATTCCCATATGGAATCAGTAGATATATGTATAAGCTGCCCTATCATATCATTGATTTACTGTTGAAAACATTTTCTGAGTATAACATATGTGTTCTCGCCTGTACATCAATTTATGTTGTCAACAATTATTTTTTAAATAAAAATAATACTTGATGGTTATTTTTTAGTAAAGCATTTCATTATCGGTTAAAAAAAAGATGATTGTGAGTTGTGTCTTCATATACATACTTGAAACATTTTAGACAAAAGAAATTTTTCAACAAAAACTCTAAATTAAAAGTAATACTACCAATTTTCAATCTAAATTTCATTGCGTTTAAACATTTTTAAAATAAGAACATGCTTCTGTTGTAACGTAGTATTAATAAAAATACATTTTATGGCATTTTGTACAATTTCAATAAAAACACCCATATCAGGGGGATGAAATAGATAAAGACAAATCAGTTTCAGCTCTTCAAAAAAATCCTTTTTCTCTGTTGTAATGGTAAAGGGGGCTTGCAATATTTTTTAATTATATATATCCATCTACACCTGCTAGGTCATTTAATTATATTTCCAAAAACACTACTTATTGTAAAGAATTGTTAAAAGTATGTTGTAAACCATTAGTTATATACTATTTGGTTGAAATTGTTGTATTTTCATACTCAAATTCTAGTGACAGGATGGGGAGTTGAATGGGGCTCAGTTAGTTGTTTCTTATTCTTATTGTATTTGTAATGCAATCCATATCGAACAAATGATTATAATATTTAAAAAAAAATTGTGATCACATTTGTTGAGATCAGCTTTTGACATTTAAAAATACAAAATATCGCAAAGTGTCTTCCTTTCTTCTTGAGACATTTTTCTTCATCACGGACGTATTTACAACTAAAAAGAAAAAATTATAATATTATCAAACAATTTAAGAACAGAATAAGTAGGTACCTATGTATATTTTTTATTTTAAAAGCAACATTTTTCAGCTAAGTACAGCTTTTTATTTACTTTTAAATATTGCAACAAAGAAAACTCTTATTTTATTATAAAGTAGGATCAATTCTGATAAATTTATTTCAATTTATAGAATCAATAAGTTAATTCTACCATTAGATGGTGTAGGATATGATGGAGTACTTATTTAAAAAAAGGCTGTAGAAAAATAAACTCATATTTGTTGAAGAAAGTTGTGAAACTAGGTTAGGTTTTTTACACTCTTTATAGTTAGATAATGTGTTACTGAATTTGGGACAATCGTATATATTAGTTGACCTAGTCAGTCTTGATTGCATTAGAGATATTCTCACACGTAAATAGAACCTCTAAAATAATTCCTTTCTGACTGATGGGTTTTTACAAAACTATTATTTGAAATCATCATTCGGCTGATATTGCTTTAGGCGGGTGCTAAATGCGTTCAACCATGGCATAACTGACTAAACTCATGTTATTAAATGTAGAGATTTATAACAATAAAAAATGATTTATTTTTACTGTCTTGATATGTCATAAAAAAATTTAAAATCAAACGTGTTATGAGACCGTGAATCAAAATATGACAATTAATGTTTTGTAGAAATTAAATCAGAAGATAAAACAAATCTATTTATAGCTATGTTAATATACCGAGTGTCCCATTACAAAAATCGGAAGTATAGATAAGTAACTTTTGCTGAGAAAGGACTATACTTCCAGCTTATAGAACATTTGATAACATTGCGCCAATGTTGTAATTTAATTAATAAACCCACAAAATCAGTTTATTTGTCAGAAAATTTGGATTCGATTACATAATCTAACCATTCAATAGGACATCACCTGCTGCGGTGAAACAGAGTCGGACTTGTGAATATAGTTGTAAATACGATGAATACCCGTTTCGTCGAAACAAAATAATAGTTGAGGGAATAATAATTTGCATAAAAGAATTATGGAAAATGGTGAGGTTATTCATATTATTTGTTATAGACAGGTTATGGCCGACATTGAAAGGGATACTGTAGAAAATGATGAGACTTCTTGTGTGGTTAATTGTGTACCGCAAAGACGCAATATCTGTTTTGTATATATTTATATATTTTATATATATTTAAAAAAAGAAATAAGTAAGGGTGTTGGTTTTATCGATCCTTCCGTTATTGAGATTGTAAATGTTTTATTTATTCACATAGAACTTTTCTTCTTAGGTATAACTAGAATTTTTTTAATCACTTTTATATTGCCGCTTGATTTCGACGTCTAATAATTGTCCTTGGATATATTGATAGTTTTTTAACGATTCTCGATCAATAATAAGGTACAACAACTGTCAGGATCAAAATTAATGGGTCTTTGTTTTATTCTCTACTCAACAGCTTTAAATTTGTTTACGAGCTAATCACTTACTTTTTTTTTTTTCAAAATAATTTGATTAATAATTACCTATGTATGAAACTCAAATAATATTAAAATAGTTACACTGTATTAATCACTAAGTATTGTAAATTGGCGTGTCTTTTCTTTCAATTTTTATCAATTATGCTATTTTTTTTCCTATAAATGTGTCACAATTGTTAAAATTAAATTTACCTGACTACGAGCCAAAGTAAGAATGTCTTTTTTTTCTTTGGGAAACCTAAGTTCTCGACCAGCTAGTCGTGCAGATTCCAATTCTCTCTCAGCTTGATTTAGTTCTTTTCTAAGTGAACCCGCACATTCTTGTTCTCTAGCTATCCAATCTAAGGCCATCTGTGACCTCATGTCGTCATCTAAGGCTCTGTTTGAGTAATGTGCTACAACTTCCTGCCTACTACATTGCCGTTCACGCATTGCCTTTAGACTACCGTTCCAATGAAGAAGCTGAAAAACTGTCATTAACTCCTGAAATTCCAGCATAGTCCGCCCTTTGTTTGATTCTAACATAAATCTGAAAGCGCCTATGCCAGTATTTGGGTTGTCAGCTTCTTCGCTTTCACCTAAAAATTTGAAAAACCGATGTTAAAATGCTTCCTAAGGAAGCTAGAGCTATACAGTGTTATTCAAAAGTCCCCTCCCCCCCCTCGTATCTTTTGAACGGCTACACTTACATTAATAAAATTTGGAGGGTGAATATAAAGTGTTGTAAATATCTCTACGAATGGTAACAGGTGACGTAATAGTAATAGATGACGTCACAGTGCCTCTCTGGCCAAAAATTTTAAATAGGACCTTATGACAAGTGATATCTCGTATGAAAGGCATTGACATTGGCTACATAGCCATATTAATTTTGTTTGGGATTAATATAATTTTGACGGATAAATTTAATAAATACCAAAATTATTGAAATTATTTTTTTTTTAATTTAATTAATCAAATATCAACAATGGATTCTTCTAGCAAGTGTTCGAAATGTGCTCCGTCTACTTCCTGACAGTAATACATCCTATTAGTAAACTCTTGTCGTACTCGTTCGAATGTGTCAGCTGATATTGCATTGCATTCTTCGATAATTCTTTCTTTCAAAACACCAATGCTATCTGGTGCCGTAGTATAAACCTGGGATTTCAAGTACCCCCATATAAAAAAACTAATGGTATCAGATCTGGTGACCGAGGTGGCCATTCTATAGGACCTCGCCGGCCGATCCATCTACCTCGATATTCTTCATCCAGGTTACGTCTTACTGCACCATAATAATGTGCAGGAGCACCATCTTGTTGAAATGTTATTTCCAGATGGCCGAATTCATCTGGATTATCTTCCAGAATTTCAAGAATTAACGGCTTAATTGCATTTTGTAACATCTCCAGATACACTTCACCGCTTAAATTTGAATTTAGGAAAACAGGACCAACTATGTGGTTTCCCAAAATACCTGCCCAAACATTGACTTTTTCTGGAAATTGGGTATGTTGTTCACGAAAGGTGTGAGGATTTGTGTCACTCCAATACCTTACATTTTGTGTATTCACATTTCCATTGAGGCAAAAAGTACTTTCGTCACTAAAACAAATTGTTTTTGTGTAATGTGGGTTTTGACTAATTTCTTTTGTCATACATTCACAGAATTCGAGTCTTCTGTCGGGGTCGTCATCCGAAAGGTGGTGCACCTTTTTTAACTTGAATGGATGAAATTTATTTTCAGCCAACACTCTCTGTACTGTACTTTTGCTTACTCCACAGATAGACGCAACTTTAGTTGAAGAGGAAGTAGGGTTTACTACCATTTCTGCAACTATATCAATTTTTTTATCATCACTAAATGTTGGTCGACCAGATTGTTTGGCATCTTGAACACTACCTGTTGCTTCAAACTTGTGAAGAAGCTCCCTCAAATAAGTTCTCGAGATAGGGCAATCTGGGTATCTCTCATTAAATAAACGTTCCGCTTCATGGAGATTCTTTCTAGATTCACCAATTATTAAGATGCTACTTTGTCGGCCTGAGTACGTACCATTTTGCCAATAATTAAATTAAATATTTGAGCTATTCAGAAAAACTTTGCAAAGCAACAAATACTATTAAATTAAAAACGTCAATTTTTTTTGACAACTAACCAGAGGCGGACTGAAAAATCTTCAATATTTAAATGTGAAATAATAATTTTGGTATTTATTCAATTTATCCGTCAAAATTAGTTTAAACCCAAACAAAATTAATATGGCTATGTAGCCAATGTCAATGCCTTTCAAACGAGATATCACTTGCCATAAGGTCCTATTTAAAATTATTTGCCAGAGTGGCACTGTGACGTCATCTATTACTATTACGTCACCTGTTACCATTCGTAGAGATATTTACAACACTTTATTTTCACCCTCCAAATTTTATTAATGTAAGTGTAGCCGTTAAAAAGATACGAAGGGGAGGAGGGGATTTTTGAATAGCACTGTATAAAGATTGAAATAACTGAACGACTTTCTTGTTAAATTAAGTTTACCTATACAGAGGTAAAGAATATTTTATGTCAAAAATACCTTTAAAAGATGATCTAGCATCTGCCACTGCTTTTTCTATAAAATCATCAGATATTCTTCTAGATGGGTGTTCGTTGAAAACGGAATTCATTAAAGCAATTTTCGCTGCACTTCTACGTGCCTCTGCTTTGGTTGGACAATTCTGCAAAAAATGGTTAAAATAATAGAATAGATATTAATATATTCAAAAGCGTGCGGTCACTAAGTAACCATATGTATCAAATCAGAAGACACAGAGGTTACCAAATAAGTACCAATTTTTTTTTGCTTGAGGATGCAAAATGTCACTTTGAATTGTCAAAGTGACATAACTGACATTTAAATTAAAACTTCGCTGGTGAAAGACTTTTTAGAATCGCTGAAAACTAAATACATATCCTTTTTTCTCCAGTCAAAATTGCATAAGTCTGTCTTATTCATCTTATGATTAAATGCAATAAAAAAAAAACGGTGAGTATGTCTTTGTTGAATCGTGTGACCCGCATAAGACTGCATTTGACTATTTCTATTAAAGAAAATTTTTAAATTTCGACTACATTCCGTCAATAACAGGTAAAAAAATTAACATTCGAAACACTTGAATTTTGTATTAAAAAAATAATCTTGACTGGGGCATTTTTTATTCAGATGCATTCTTAACACTATAGTTGACCGGTGTTTGTTTGATCCATATCTTTTACAAATCTCATTATCATGATCTTTCAACGTAGAGTGTCTACATATATGATGGTACATAATGTATGGCAAGTAGATTATTATCATGATATATATCCAGTTTGATATAATATCACACCAGGAAGATTTCATTCAACATCGCAAAATTTTTTCTACCTGTTAATCATTTATCTTTCAATATAATATCAGGAAATTGTGTACAAGGATTGTATGTATGTATGTATTGGGGTGACATTCACTGAGACCTAAAAGATCTATTGTGCCCCCTTACTTCTACTCAGTTTCTGATCAGAGTCTCAGAAACTAGTAGTTCCTTTAGTCCCATTTCCCGGAGGAATTTTAGGATGTCTGCAGGCTTCAACTTAGGCAAATGTTCCTCTTCTATCCAGTGCTGTGCTCTGGGATTCTGAAGTGCTGTGCAGTTGGAAAGTATGTGGATGGAGGTTTCTTCTTCCATTCCTCAACTGCATTCTTCTTCCTCCACTATTTTGAGCTTTTTCAGGTGCCCATTCAGGCGACAATGTCCCGTTAGGATCCCTGTTAAAACTCTTAGCGCAATTTTACTTTGACTTATGCATTCATTTGAGCTCAACAGGTTGTAGTCACCCAGAAGAGTATTTGATTGTATAAGCCCTACTAGATCTTTCCAATGGTCAGATCTCTTTTTTTCGGATTTACTTATTTCTTCCACTATTACATTGGGGCTGATTCCGCAAAAGGGTTCAGGCCCCCAGAAAGGTATTTCAGTCCCCCTTTTTGCTATTTAATTTCCTTCTATTCCAGTGTGTCCTGGAATCCATATTGTAAGGTGACTATGTTATTCTCTCCTAGTTCATTGAGTTTGTCTAGGCATTCCCACACCATTTTGGAACTGATTACACAAAAGCTCAGTGCCTTAATGGCTGCTTGACTATCCGACATTATGATAATCCTTTGTGTGTACAAGGATTAGTTAAAAAGTTAAAAATTGAAAATTGTCCTATTTAGAATTTACTAACTTGAAAACTACCAAAGCAGGAACCTCCTGGTAATGTGACATAGCAAACATAAGGTTGAGCATTTGATGGGACTGATTCGTATATTACAAGGGCACCATTACGAAGATCTGCTCCTCTGGCTTGCTTCATTTGCCAGAATTCTTGTAAGGCTTCCACTACATTAACTGAAAAAAAAACATCAAATTTTTACACGGTTCGCTTATTATTATATTATTTGGTTAAATCTGACAGTGGCGGACATAAATTACATTCTAGGGGGTCAAAAAGTTGAAAATTGAAGAAATATAATTTTTCTGTTGTACTAATATCAGATTTGTTTTTATTAAAAAATAAAAGTGTCTTAGTATGACGAGGGGGGGTAACGTGAAAATGTAACTTAGGGGTTAGGTGTGATGTAATCTATGGATGGGCTTTTACAGAGCAAAATAAAAAAAAATGTGATGGCTATTATTTTATTTTATTTCGCTAAATAATGCTGGTAAGACCGGATCTGTAAATTTGGTGGGGTTACCACCGAATATTCGGTAGCGAGGTATAATGTAATATGTAATGCACTGGTTCGAAAACGGCATTTTACGTGACATAGCCAGACAGCAAAAAAGTAACAAACGCGGACTAAATTTAATATGAACTTTAACTTGTACTATTGAAGGTACAAAAACTGGCTTTTCACAGACGATACCACGAGACGACGAACTCTTTCGGTTTTGGAATTAGCCCACTTGTAACTTTGTCTTGTAGCGATAATTATCACATATATTCGACAGCCAATCGGATTTACAGAACGGCAAATTTTTTAGTAATAAATATACACAAATTAATCAACAAATAAAAAACTTGGTATTTAATTAATATATTATGTGGCTGGAAAATTGTATTGTCTTCCAGCTATAATATATAGTGCCTCCTAAAAGTTAAATCTTGACAGCATTTGTCAGTATGAAATAAATTTTATCACCCTATATAGTGGAATTATTGTAATGAGATTAGATATTTATATACCGCAAACATCGAGTTTAACGCATACCTATACATAATATACCCAGAGATTTATACATGCAATAATCCGCATGTACTGTTACATTCTTGATTGACAATTTACATGATATTTATTAAACCCATTAAATTGCAAATTACTTGGTGTCGTTACATATTTTCAATGAACATTTCTCTTTTTGGATGTCTGCAGGCTTCAACTTAGGCAAATGTTCCTCTTCTATCCAGCAATTTCCCAGGTGCTGTGCTCTAGGATTCTGAAGTACTGTGCAGTTGAGAAATTTGTGGATGGAGGTTTCTTCTTCCATTCCACAAAATCTGCATTTTTCTTCCTCCACTATTTTGAGCTTTTTCAGGTGCCCATTCAGGCAACAATGTCCCGTTAGAATCCCTGTTAAAACTCTTAGCGCAGTTTTACTTTGATCTCTTTTTCTCGGCTTTACTTATTTCTTCCAAAATTGCATTGGGGCTGATTCCACAAAAGGGTTCAGGCCCCCAGAAAGGTATTTCAGTCCCCCTCTTTGCTAGTTCATCTGCTATTTCATTTCCTTCTATTCCAGTATGTCCTGGAATCCATAGTAAAGTGACTGTATTGTTCTCGCCTAGTTCATTGAGTTTGTCTAGGCATTCCCATACCATTTTGGAACTGATTACACAAGAGCTCAGTGCAGTCACGCAGCTATAGCTTTTACATGTGGAGGGTTTTGGTTTTTTTCATTTGATAGGCTTAGAAGGGGAAAGCTGTATTGAAGGCGCCGCCTAAGGCAAAAAAAATCTACTGCCACGACCTAAAGCAATTTTTCAAGTTCAAGAAATAATGTCAAGTTTTTTTTTAATTATTTGTTTGACTTGGCTACATCTAAAAGTATTTTTAAACATAGTTTTTCGTTTTGCCCCCATTTGCTGAAATGGTTATAACCATGTACCTTCGTCCTTCGTCCCTTCGCCGGCACCACCTCAGCTTCCTGTGCTTATTGTGGATTCTCCTAACATTCTAACCACAGCCTATTCAGCCAATCCGTTCCCTGTAGAAGCTCATACAGGTTCTTTACTGGTTGGTTGTAGAAGCCTTCTGGAGTCATTTGGGGTCTTCCATTTAGTTTTTGCCTCCTGTGTTCCAGCGTCTCACAGTTGCATAATATGTGCAGAGCTGTTCCAGTGTCCTTTTTGCATCTCCTGCATGTGAAGTCTCCGTTATACAGCCCTATTTTGTTCAGGTGCTCCTTTGTGTGAAAGTCTCCCGTAAGAAGCCCCGTTATGGAGCGTAGTTTGTTCCTGCTCATTGAGAGCAGTTCTTTTGCTACTTTTTCTGATGGTTCTTTTATAAATTTCTTCCCATGTGTTTGCCTGGACGTATTCTTCCAGAGTTTTATGGATTGTTCTTTTACCCACCCTTTTAACCATGACCTAGTGGATCATCTGGGGATGCCCACAGATGGTTCGGATCCGTTCATCAGTGTTGACGATCCTGCTCTTGCAAGTTCGTCATCTTTTTCATTGCCAGCGATTCCTTTGTGACCTGGGATTTGTCATCAGATTGTGATTTGGGAGCACCTATTTTAAAAATGATAGATGATTGAAAGTTGAAGCTTTTATTCAAACAGAAAATCAATCTCACAAAAGTAAATTTAACCTCTTCAGCTAAATTATTCACAATTGTTGAGGAATCTATTTCTATTGCCACATCCCGATGAATACTGATATTGCGGCAGTATGCTAATAAAAAATTATTGTACCTTTATTGTATTTTCTATGGGGAGTGTTTGAACCCCCAAAACCCCCCCTTATATACGTCCCTGGCTCAGTGCCTTAATGGCTGCTTGATTCACTTCATTTCTTTTCATCATTTCAACAACAATTATTGTTACAAAGTACTTAAGGCGAAGTTTATTCAAAATCAATTGCAGTAGCTAAAGCACGTTTACCTGGCTTCTACAGTTGATATTGGACTTTTAACACCTTTTGTAGTAGTCACCTTGTAAAAGATTTGTAAAAGATAATCCTATAACACCGAGAATTTCAATATTTTCTCAGTGGTGTTGTTGCACGTACCTACTCATATTTTTATTTTTATGATAGCTCGTCGTCTGGTATTATAATGTATTGTATAATGCTCTTTTAGATATCCAAATTTTTTGAAATAAATTTCAATAGAATGGAATCTAAAGTAGGTACCTACTAAGAATATTTTCAAAAATTACTTTTACTGAAAGTAGAAAATAAAGTAACTTCTTGCATAACTGATAATTCAATTAAACCTTCATTAATAGATGCTGCAAAGTTAAGAGAAAGCTATCTTTTTATGAGAAAAATAATTCTATACAATAAAAATGGTTTGAATTACGTAATATCTTTGTTGGATAAAATGCCTGCAACTTTATTAATATGTTTGGCTTACACCTTATTTTATTTCAATTTAAATTTTCTTCTTAACTTGGCAATAATGCAAAACATCCTTCCATTAATATCTGTTGTAATTAAGGACTCATCAATTCATAATACACATAGTTTTTGTAAGATACAGGGTCTATTATCAACAAAACTGGTCCGTATTAGCACATTTTCCCGATTTTCTGTAACATTCCTAACATGTCCAATCCTTTTTGAAAAGGAATTAATAACAGTAAAGAACTATCGCAATATTATGAGAAGATGTACATATTGCGTTGTCCTTTTTCTTTGTTATATTGTTGCGACATCAAACTGATCTGCCAATGATTAGTGTCTGCTAATAATGTTTTGGTCGAATGCATTTCTTTGATACTACCGATTGCAGTTTTTTTTTTGTTAGTATTGCGTATATCAAGTTGATAGGTTGACAGATGAGCCGATTCAAACACATATCAAATGCAGTATGACTGTAAGTGATTTGCTGCTATTAAATTAATTGATTGGTTGTATTTCAATAAAATATCTTATATTTTCCTACTTGATATTTTTATAAAATTAAATAAAGAATCAATATTTTTGAATGGTGGTTGAAAGACCTAGAAATATGAAGGACAACCTTCCTTCAGGACGGAAAGCCCGAAATTTGAATAAATATTTGGGAAAAAATAATTAGGTTTATAGCAAACAACAATTCTTTTTACCAAAATCGAAAGAGTCCATGTTAAATATCTTCTGTAAGTTCCTTGTGGCATTACTTATTCTTATTTTTCTTATTTTTTGGGAATCAAACCACAACAATGTTTTTTATTTCGAAGGTTGGGTAGCGTTTCAGCTACCGTTGTCAAGATTAACTAGTAATAAAATAATTTTTGGTCCCTATCTGACACAACGAAAATATATAGATAATACTAGACAATCAATAATATTTTGAAGTTTAAGACTACAAAACTTTGTTGTCAAATTTTATTAAGGTACATTCATACTAGAAATGGAATCCAGTGAAGTGCACGTTCCAGGAACGGTTTTTATTGGGATAGCGCTTTTTTTCGCTTATTTTGGAAATGTTGTTAATAAAACGCGTTTGTTGTTACTTTTTTGTGTATGATTATTTCTGTTTTCAAAATATGTATAACTTAGTTTGGTGATTTTGTGTATTGAAGTGTGTATCGATTTACAACTATTCCAATGATAAATCACAAGAAAACCTGGATAAAAACTTATTATGCTATCCTGATAACGCAGGTAATTGATTATTGGAAATTTCTCTTTCTAACATTGGTAACCAAATTTGACTACATTCGGCTGAAATACTAGCTACACATTTATCTGCATTTAGTTGTATTAAAGCACTTTCTTTGATTTTTCGTCTTTTATTATTGGGCTCTTTCAATATTATTTTTGTCGAATCCCATTGAATTTTATGCCCCTCTTCCCAAGATATCTGATAAATGCAATTTTTTGAAGATTGTTCTTCATTTTTTGGTTTAGTTTTTGTTAGTATAGATCTCAACAATTTTCAAAAAATTGCATATATCAGATATCTTGTGAATGCGACAAATTCTATTTAGGTGAAACATCAAGACCATTGAAAGTCCGAATAAGTGAACATAAAAAATATATCAAAGATAGGGAGTTCTTTAAGTCAGGTATTTGTAAACATGCTTGGGAAGAGGGGCATAAAATTCAATGGGATTCGACAAAAATGATATTGAAAGAGCCCAATAATAAAAGACGAAAAATCAAAGAAAGTGCCGAAACGTCGAAATAAAAAATTAAAAACATCATTGTGATTTGATTCCCAAAAAATAAGAGAAAAAAGTCCATGTTGAATAAAAGTTATTTTTAAAGAATGGTGCATTTAAGCCAAATTGAAATAAACTAATTAAGAATATAATTTAAAGCAATAAAAATAATTCTGATCGTGATAATATATTAAAACAGTTTTACCATTTATTTCAAAAGGTTGCTATTGCTTAATTTATATAAATACATTATGCTAATTTAACTGTATGTTCCTTGAGGTTTAATTTCCAAAAATTGTCAAAAAAAAAACATTATGCGCATTCAAAATGAAATTGTAAAAATGGAATTGACAATTCACAATGGACTAATAAAAAAAGTGCTAGTTGCCTTTTATAAAATGTGAGTAAAAAAAGTATAGTATATATTGGCTATAATGAATAAGGTGTTTCTAAGTAGTTTTATGAATGATAAATTATAAAAATAATAATAAATATGTGAATGTGTGGTTAGGTTACCTCGATAGCTGACATCCTCATAAAGTTGGAGCATGGGGGCCGTAGCCGAACAGGTCCATTGGGGGTCCGGGTAGACCATCATGTCAGTCCTATTGTTTGTGGTTGCATTAGCCGCGGTGACCCCGTCAGCATCGCCAGAAGGTTCAAGAATGCGCCGCGAAACAAGATCGCGGCTCGCACATGCACTTCGCATTAATAAGTACCACTGGTAGTGCCACTGGTATGGTGGGCGCGCTCACTTTTTTATTTTTTGTTTTTGCATCCCGGTCCTGTGGTGTGCAGAGCACCAAGTAATAATGTCCTGGCCCTGGCCGTTGCCACCAATTTACATCGAAACGACAATCGATAGAAGACAAAGTTCGCAAAGAAGGCAAAAGCGATCTTGTTCGTTTATTCCCAAAATCCGCCGAGAGGCCGATCCGACCAGAAGTGTCAGTGCCCTGCCTGGTGCCTGCGACCGTCAGCTGGTAATCGCGACCACCTTACTGCACAAATGCACACTACTGAGTAACGAGTCCACTGTCTTCTTATTCTCACTTTATTCTTCTCGTCTTTCTTCCTTCCTTTTACTTCTTCTTCTTAGTCGCAAGTCGCGACTGCCGATATCGTAGTACCCGCGAACGCAAACCGATTGTGTTTTGTGTTATTTTAGTTGCAACTGTGGTACTGTATATACATCTAGTCTGTTCTGCTCAGGCAGTACCAATGACGATACGTTCAGGCCCGAACCGGCAGCAAACCACACTACTTCTCTTCTCTTCTCCTACTCAATATTTATTTTTTTAAATAGTCTTCTGCCACACCGGATACGGGAATGTCATTTCAGTTTTTTGTTCCCATTTAATTATCGAACATAATTACTCTTACTATACGCACCTATCTACCATTACCTATATTACCTACAAATTTATATAATAACTTGATAACATTTCGATTGACAGATTCTATTTTAATTTCAAGTTAATTGTAGTTTCATTTTAATCTACCAATTTGAGTTTCTTAATAACTAAAGCTAAATGTTGTGGACATTCTTATGGAATAGACCATTTAATTGTTTTCTCAATGTACCCCATAACTACTAATTTAACTATACTCCACATCAAAAGAATTTTACAATAATTTAAAAGGAAAAGAGAACATTATTAATTTATTTGTTATAGTTGGTACGAAGCCCAGTATCCAAATATTATCAAAATAAAAAGATTGTTTATGCAATACAACATTAAAAATAGCTTATTTTTATTTTTTTGTAAATATTACCGTATTTTTTTTAGTTGCAAAATGATGTCAGTCATCAGGTTTCATCCTACTATTAGAGGAAAGTCACCAAATATGGAATGCCATTATGTTTTTGGGATATAAAAAAAAACTTCATATAAATTAAATCAGTTTAATGTTTTTACTAATCAGTCATACATTTATATGTAGTAATTAACAGCCTTTAATCAAATATATTAGTTATCAAATTAAAATAGGTATCCATATATGGAATATAAGCATAAATCAACATAACAATAACAAAAATGGACCTTAATACCTTTGAGATCAATTAAATAAATATAATATATTGTGATAAATGAAAGAAGTTACATAATTACTTGCAAAAATCACAGATCCAAGTATCAAACTCTGGACCAGCACAATCATAATGTGCCCAGAGCCCACACATCAAGCATTTAATTTAATATTCCATAATTAGAACCCGACGACTGTCCATATTTGGATTTTTATACTAGTTCAAACTCTTCTAAATATTTTTTAAAGTCACAAAATGGTGAATTAAACATAATACCGATATACTAAATAGTATAACACTTACGTAAACAAACATAACAGCTGGTAATACTCGTTTATTACTTACCTTTAAAATTTTCTGCACCAAAACAAAACACGCCTGCCACACGTGAAGCATTCGCGTAACTGACTCGATGGTGTGGGTGCGATAGTTAGTAGACCGAATGAAACAGAAGATGGTCGAGTGTTGCGTTTCATACTTATAGTCTTAGAGAAATGAAGGCCTTCCATATTAGGATACTATTCCATATTTGGTGACTTTCCTCTATACGTAGATTTTTCCTGGTCATCGCCAAATATTTCTTCGGCGCCAGCTTCCCAGGGTCGCCCAGGGCAGCTAGTTCCGCAATTGTCGAAGTCGTTAGGCCGCAGGTGTCACTGGAACCTAAAATTTTTAGTCCAGCGGCTTCCCTGGCTAAAGAATCGGCAATGCGATTACCCTTACTCCTGTCGTGCCCTTTAATCCACCTCAGGATAATATTGTTTTCTGCCGAGGTGTTAGCTAAATCTTGGTGGCACTCTAGATATAACCCGTTGTCTGTTCAAAGCTAATAGGGCTTGTCTACTATCGGTGCAGATTGTTATGTTTTTCAGGTTATTTATTTTTTAGTTTTTGTGGAGAAAAATGCATAATTGTTGGTAATTTCAGCTCATTATAAAGCTATTCTAAGAAACGATCTTCGAAACACATCGGCCAAATGTTTTTCGAAGACAAAAACTCCAAAAAAAAAACATTCACGGTTCTGTCGGTATGTAGAATATATTTTATAACAATCTTTAGCATTTTAGATCAGTCCAATTAAAAAGTAAAGACCGTTAAGCCGGTCCTGTTTTTTATTCACTACTGTCCCCTTGAGATCGCCATTAGCAAACCCGCAACCTACCGACTCGATACACTGTTGACATTCTGATAATATTTTCATTGTGTTAAATATATTTTTGAAAGTTGTTTGATATTGCATCAGTAGAATTTTCTATGGAAAATAAAAAAATCTTGCTGGCCTAACCAATACATTAAACTCCAACGAAATAGAAAAACAACGTAATTATTTAAAGTAGTAAAGAAGTAAAGTCTACATAATCAACTTTCCTTTTTATGTATAAACTTTTATAAACTAAATTTTATCTTATTTATTAACTCGACAATTAGGTACACTTTTTGTTTTTTACCGATAAAATATTTAAGTTGATATTTTTTTAATAAACGATTGGCAACGCTGCCTGACAACTTAGTCTTCAGCCTCTTAGCCGTCAGAGCAGTCACATGATTTTTGCATCTTACCATTTACCAACTTTTTTTTAATTAAAACTGGTATTCCCTCTTATTGTACCGTTAGTCTGTGAAAATAACAGCAACATAATTGTTCAATAGATATTATAGATATCTAGCTCACCCACGTTCGACAATTCATTTTCATTTTTCTTAATTCGTTTAGTAATATTTTTATACATTAATTATTTGCAATATACAGGGGTTAATACAAAAGTACATTCTGCGTACATACCTACTTCATTTAATGGGTACTTTACATGATGAAAATATGATACCGTGAAGAGTAGTTCCACTTTTAAAACAAACAAAATTGTATTAGGTGTAATATAGTTGATTTAATAGACTAGACTAGAGGTTCACGCAATTTCTTTACAGGTTATGTAACAATGAACGAGCGTAAGGTACTGCAGCTGTGTTCAGTCCATCTCGGGTCTACTACTTAGTTTTCTCTTTGTCTCATCTCTTCAAATTGACTCCCTACGTCGATTTCTATAATAATTGTATACTTTGCAAAATTTAAAGAGATTTTACCCCTACGTTTGGCCAACTATCAATTGGTCTAACTATTATACACAAATGTCAACAATTCTGAAGACACAAATAGGTACTACCCAAAAAATAATCATTATTTTAAACGGAATTTCTACAAAATCCAACAGACTACAGTGTTGAGATCAGTTAACGCAAATTTGGAACTTAAAATGGTCACAACTGGCAGTCAATTTCTCGTTCAAAAACCCAATTCCATTCTACAAATTTTCAGTGGTTTTCTCGATAAAAAATAGGTTGAAACTACTGTAATGGATGAATGTAGTTCCTTTAGTCCTATTTCCCGGAGGAATTTTCCTTTTTGGATGTCTGCAGGCTTCAACTTAGGTAAATGTTCCTCTTCTATCCAGTAATCTCCCAGGTGCTGTGCTCTAGGATTCTGAAGTGCTGTACAGTTGGAAAGTATGTGGATGGAGGTTTCTTCTTCCATTCCACAAAATCTGCATTCTTCTTCCTCCACTATTTTGAGCTTTTTCAGGTGCCCATTCAGGCGACAATATCCCGTTAGGATCCCTGTTAAAACTCTTGACGCAGTTTTACTTCGACTTATGTAGTAACCCAGAAGGGTCTTTGATTGTATAAGCCCTACTAGATCTTTCCAATGGTCAGATCTTCTCTGTTTCTCGGCTTGACTTATTTCTTCCAATATTACATTGGGGCTGATTCCGCAAAAGGGTTCAGGCCCCCAGAAATGTATTTCAGTCCTCCTTTTTGCTAGTTCATCTGCTATTTCATTTCCTTCTATTCCAGTGTGTCCTGGAATCCATAGTAAGGTGACTGTATTGTTCTCGCCTAGTTCGTTGAGTTTGTCTAGGCATTCCCACACCATTTTGGAACTGATTGAACAAGAGCTCAGTGCTTTAATGGCTGCTTGAGTATCCTACATCCGTCTTTTGTATCCTTTATCAATATTGAACTGGGCGCACCTCCTTATGGCGTGGATTTCCGCTTGAAAGATATTTGAGGTTTTTTCCCAAGCTTTCAGAGTGTTTGGTTCCTGGCCCGAACACTCCTATCCCAGTTCCTTCTATTGCTTTTGAGCCGTCTGTGTACCATTGAATGGTATTCTTTCCAAGACTGGTGATGGTATTTGGATCCCATTCCTTCTTGTTGCTTAATTCCGTAACGAATTTATTTGAAAAGTTATACTTTTTCATCATACCGTCTTGTGGCATGTCCCAGGTTGTCTGATTTCTAAGAAGTGAGGAGGTGGTTTTTTTTAATGATTCCCTCTCTACTTAGTCTGTATCTTGTTCTTTCTTCAACGCTTTCCACCACCATATAAGGGTAAGGTTGAGAATCACTTCCATGGCTGCCGTTGGGCATGTTCTCATTGCTCCTGTAATGCATATACAGGCCAGTCTAGGAATTTTGGAGAGGTTCTCTCTCGTCGTCAATAGGCTAGTTCTACTACTCCACGCAATGGCTCCATCTGTATCTGTAGAGTGGGGAGGGTGAGTGTGTAGGCTCACAGCACTTAGGCCACATGTGACCCATTGTACATCCTCCCGAGGAGTTGTCCTCCTAGGTCATTGTCCATCCTGTCCTTCTCAGGAAGGTGGACAGGTCACTAGGAGACATGGCAATGGCTCCATAAGTGATGATTGGTCTCACTATGGCAGTGTACATCCAGCTTAGGATTTTTGGGTTACAACCCCAGTTTCTTCCTGCCAGATTTCTGCACACCATTAGAGCCATTTTTGCCTTGTATGTAATCTCCTTTTCGTGTTTGTTCCACAGGAGTTTACTGTCTAGAGTTAAACCATCAAGTTGCTCCTGTTATGGATAAAAGGGATGTACAAAATAAAACAAAAATTAAAAATAATTATACCATATTTAATTATATAAAAGTTGTCTACTAATTGGTCTTTACTAAAACAATATATCACTAAAAAATAATGGTTTTTTTTGTCTATGAACAGGAATTTTCATTATTATGGTCCCAAAATACAAAAACCTTTACCGGTTTTAACATGAAATAACCCTGTTTATACCAATTTTAAATCAACTAAAAAATATTCAGAATTTTAAATATTTTATTTTGGAAACTTTTCACCCCAATTCGGGATACCTATCCTGTAGCATATCTCTCCATAAATAGATGGCACGATTGTAGTAACTATAACACTTGAAAGTTTAGCAAATTTCATTCAACATTGCTTCGTTTACAGGCGATCTCTGCCTCCTAGATTCCGCCATTGATATGTCAAATTCTTTTCCGCAGTATTTTTCTGCACTAGTTCTTCTTAGGAATGACATCAGGACAACGAGCATATGAAGAATGATCAGGAATACAATTACACCTAGACATACGCCTATCGTCTGGCCCGGCTTCGACCAATCTAATATGTTGTAGATATATCTGGCACCATCACTAGAAAATCAAGTATGTTAATGAATTAAAAAAATAGAATATTATAATAAATATGCTTACTAGCCAGTTCCTCCTACAGCATAGTAAATCAAACTGAAAAGTGAATAAGTTAACCCTAACACTATTGTATATACAACATGCGAGATTCTGATTTCATGGGATACCATCCATAAATCCATAAACATGAACAAGGAATTGTTTCCGTGAACGAAGTAGTTCATGATGAAATATTGTTCATTTCCTAAAATAAAAAAAATTGAAAAATATATTATATACTTAATAGAATATTTTATCTACAGAGGAGGGCTAGGGCAATGGGTACCTAAAAAGGCTCAAACTATTGGAGAAGGAAGATCTTCTGTTAATCATAATATAAAGGGTATGAAATAAAAATACATGCAGTAATTTGAGACCCGTGGATCATAAAAAAATAAGAATCGAAATACGGTTATAGAATACAAAAAAGTTGGTAACTTGAGTAATATTTGTTGGATGGAAATTTCCCGCATTGGGACAGCTAACCAATCAAACTTTTCCTCTTTTTGTTACTCTCGACGATAAATTAAATAAATACCAAAATTATTGAAATAATTTTTTTTAATTTAATTAATCAAATATCAACAATGGATCCTTATATAGCAAGTGTTCGAAATGTGCTCCGTCTACTTCCTAACAGTAATACATCCTATTAGTAAACTCTTGTCGTACTCGTTCGAATGTGTCAGCTGAAATTGCATTGCATTCTTCAATAATTCTTTCTTTCACAACGCCAATGCTATCAGGTGCCGTAGTATAAACCTTGGATTTCAAGTACCCCCATAGAAAAAAATCTAATGGTGTCAGATCTGGTGACCGACGTGGCCATTCTATAGGACCTCGCCGGCCGATCCATCTACCTCGATATTCTTCATCCAGGTAACGTCTTACTGCACCATTATAATGTGCAGGAGCACCATCTTGTTGAAATATTATTTCCAGATAGCCGAATTAATCTGGATTATCTTCCAGAATTTCAAGAATTAACAGCTCAATTGCATTTGGAACATCTCCAGATACACTTAAATTTGAATTTAGGACAGGACCAACTATGTGGTTTCCCAAAATACCTGCCCAAACATTGACTTTTTCTGGAAATTGGGTATGTTGTTCACGAAAGGTGTGAGGATTTGTGTCACTCCAATACCTTACATTTTGTGTATTCACATTTCCATTGAGTAAAAAAGTAATTTCGTCACTAAAACAAATTGTTTTTGTGTAATGTGGGTTTTGACTAATTTTATTTGTCATACATTCACAGAATTCGAGTCTTCTGTCGAGGTCGTCATCCGAAAGATGGTGCACCATTTTTAACTTGTATGGATGAAATTTATTTTTAGCCAACACTCTCTGTACTGTACTTTTACTTACTTCACAGATAGACGCAAATTTAGTGGAAGAGGAAGTAGGTTTTACTACCATTTCAGCAACTATATCAATTTTTTTATCATCACTAAATGTTGGTCGACCAGATCGTTTGGCATCTTGACACTACCTGTTGCTTCAAACTTGTGAAAAGAAGCTCCTTCAAATAAGTTCTCGAGATAGGGCGATCTGGGTATCTCTCATTAAATAAACGTTCTGCTTCATGGAGATTCTTTCTAGATTTACCAGTTATTAAGATAGCTGCTACTTTGTCGGCTTGAGTACGTACCATTTTCCTATGTAAACTCTTAAACGTCTCGTTAAACAATAATAAAATTGAATATTTAAGCTATTTAGAAAAACTTTGCAAAGCAACAAATACTATTAAATTAAAAACGTCAATTTTTTTGACAACTAACCAGAGGCGGACTGAAAAATCTTCAATACCTATTTAAATTTGAAATAATAATTTTGGTATTTATTTAATTTATCCGTCAAAATTAGTATAAATCAAACAAAATTAATATGGCTATGTAGGCAATGTCAATGCCTTTCAAACGAGATATCACTCCGGCTCACTAACTCGATCCAGAGAGGTCACGTGATGAATCACTCCGATCACCTACCCGGGAACTGTAGCTTACGAACTAATAGGTTTCGTTTTTGATCTGACAGCTAATGTCATAACAAAACATACAAAAATTGACAGCATAAATGAGATGACGCTTATTTTCATATCAAGAAAACGCGTATTATTTTTCTTAGAAACTGTATAATGTGTTACCGACATTTAGGAACATCACTCTTTTAATCTGAAATGTATTTCTCTAATGCTAAAAGCTTTTGTTATGGTAAATAAACCAAATAAAAATTTGATTGTAATTTAATTAAACCAAGAAGTTGAAGTTTTCTTCTCAAAACGCACGTGTATGTTATGAGATCTCATTACGTGCATGTTATTGTTAAATGTCATTTGCAAGGAATGTTGACAGTTCGATTTTTGACGTTTACAGACATGGGCGTAGAAAAATTTATTACCCATGCAAAAATTTAAAAAAAAATCTTATCAAAATAATTACCAGTATATAAAACGCTCCAATAGATGGTTGTAATTGCGAATGCAGTTGGTGTAGCGACCGTATTTAACAACCAGTACGCTGGGTATATTTTCAATGTTGTCCTTTGTACGTTTATAAATTTTTCAAAATACGTTCCTAGAACAGCCGTTGATAGCATAATGAACGCCAATAATGCTTGCATGGTGCATGCTGTATATCCCCAATTTGTTAGAAAAATTGGATATTTGCCAGGTCCTCTCTGTACTATTATTGTATGTATCCAAGTTACCAAAAATGTAAGCATCACTATTGTTCGATACATTAGGTATAGCAAATTCGGTTTTGTCTTATCTTTTTGCCACTAAAAATAAAAAAAAATTACAATTTTCATATTATTTCACAAATTTAGTATTGATTTAAGACAGTTTTGTGTCCAGGCGTTATGTGAAACTTTTTTTTTTCAGTGTACCTAGTGCTTCAGTGATGTGAAAGACTTTTCTTTAACCAGAAAGAGGGTTCAAAACTTCAACCTCCTTGACCTATCAATGCAGTAAGTTTCCTTTTTTTATCATATTTTTTTGAGTGTATGATGAATTGTTTTCGGCGAACTTTATATTATTCAAATTTATTTAAATGAAGTCTTTATTGATTCACTATGACATAACACACGTTAGATAATAACGTGTGATAATCGTAAGTTCTACAATACTCCAATTTAATCTGGTTCTATTTTGACTAATGGAGTGACAGATCCTACTAATTGATGTGTTGTTCTATTCCGAAAAATATCTGATAACAGTTTTCACATTTTTATTAGTCAACAACGCTGTTCTTATCGTGTTCCCTAGTCCAAATATTTGTATATGAATTGGAAAAAAAATTAAATATTTAGTAGACTCCGTTTCGGAGTCGGTAATTTTTGGTGGCCTACAAGAGACACAATTTTTTTTGTTGATAATGAACTATGCCTGAAAATCATTTGTAATTTGATTGAATTTTTTTCACGTCTCAAATGATATTGTTGGTTTTGTCAACAATTAATTAGTACTGAACTCAATAATACTTTCTTCCCAACCTTTTCACACCACAAAAAACAGTTCGTCTACCCGTGTTAACTGTTTTCAGTGGAAAAGCAAACGAAGCAGTTGCTTTAAAATATTATCAACATAAATGTGTGTTTTCCTATTATTAATGATAATTAAAGTGTCAAGTTTTTCATGGTTTTCTGCGATAATAAGTGAAGTTTCTATATCGTTGTGTCGTATGTCGTAAAATACCTACTTGAGATAATAATTAATGTATATTATTTGCATTTAAAGCATTATATGTGTATATAAAAGTTGATACTCACTTGGCAAGTTATAAATATTGCGGGTTCATCATGAATTGGATAAAACTTCCTAGCTGCGAAGTGTTCCTTCCAAAATGAACCCAACATGTTTTAACAGTACCTATATATGTATATAATAAAACAAGTACGCAGATATCTGAAAAAACAAAAAAGGAAAATAGCTAAAATTATTTATTGTACATGACATTTATGGATTGATGGTCTTTTGTTCACACATGACCTACCATAACTCAAAACTTTATAGTAAATTGTTGGCAGATTATTTTTTTATTGTTATCGATTTGAAGCTTGAAATCTCCACCCGTTCAATACGTGTGACAGTGACATAAAAAAAGTAACCGGTGCACTGGTAAAATTAAAGGACTTTCTAAGAACGCCGTAAACTTATTCGAGCAATTACTGGGAAATAAACGAGTTGTCAGACTAGTACAGGGTGTCTCAAAATAACGCAACTTTTACACCTACAATATTCTTCAAAAATATAGAATATGTATGTGAATTTCTGGAGTAAAGGACCTTTTTACCGTTTCTGAGGAAAGTATTGAGAGTCCAGCAGTTCCTTTAGTCCTATTTCCCGGAGAAATTTTAGGATGTCTGCAAGCTTCAACTTAGGTAAATCTTCCTCTTCTATCCAGTAATCTCCCAGGTGCTGTGCTCTAGGATTCTGAAGTGCTGTGCAGTTGGAGGTTTCTTCTTCCATTCCACAAAATCTGCATTCTTCTTCCTCCACTATTTTGAGCTTTTTCAGGTGCCCATTCAGGCGACAATGTCCCGTTAGGATCCCTGTTAAAACTCTAATCGCAGTTTTACTTTGACTTATGCATTCATTTGATCTCAACAGGTTGTAGTCACCCAGAAGAGTCTTTGATTGTATAAGCCCTACTAGATCTTTTGAATGGTCAGATCTTCTCTTTTTCTTGGCTTCACTTATTTCTTCCAATATTACATTGGGGCTGATTCCGCAAAAAGCTTCAGGCCCCCAGAAAGGTATTTCAGTCCCCTTCTTTGCTATTTCATTTCCTTCTATTCCAGTGTGTCCTGGAATCCATAGTAAGGTGACTATAATGTTCTCGCCTAGTTCATTGAGTTTGTCTAGGCATTCCCACACCATTTTGGAACTGATTACCCAAGAGCTCAGTGCTTTAATGGCTGCGTTACTCCCACACCTCCAAAATTCTTCAAAAATATAGAATATGTATGTGAATTTCTGGAGTTGAAGATCTTTTTCCCTTTTCCGAGGAAAGTATTGAAAGTCCAGCAGTTCCTTTAGTCCTATATCCTGTAGTCTCCCTAGTCTTCCTGTAGTGTCATGCATTCCTCAAAAATGTTAACCCGCACAACCTGTGTGTCATGTTGAGACATCTGTCAAAACTGTTTGGTAAGTATAAACTTGTGTAGGTGGCAGGTGCAAATGTATGGAAAATGTTTGTAATGTCTACACAGTTTGTTGATTTTCTTGTAATATTTATAATCTATTGTTACGAACTCACTGATTCAGAAGCCGGTCCTGTCGCAAACTATGAATGCGACATTTCTAGAAAGGTTCTTTCGCAGGTAATATTCAGACTGTTTTAGAAGCGTACCATACAATGGTTTATTCACGAATGTTCTCGAATTATAAAGTATACGCAGAGGTGGTATATTCAAGAAGGTTCTAGAGTTGCGAAGGACTATATATACGCGGGTTTTTGAGTGAGTCGGGGGAGTTGTTCAGTATACAGTGAGTGAAGAGATAGTGAATATAAATAGTGTTGAAGATAAATTAGGACAATTATTATACCGAGTGTAGATAAATTAATAGACATTAAGTGGTGTGTATATAAATTAAGTTTATTACAGTGTGTATAAGTGTTTCTTTAATAAATCAATAGTAATTAGCCATAGTGATTGTATAATTTCATTCCACGGTAAAAACAGTTCAAATAAATAATAAAAACATTACACTATTATTTATTATTGTACTACTTATAATTTTAGTTCTAAATGCCTGGTTCTCGTATACTTTTAGTGCATCACCCTATTTCCCAAATAATGAAGCATTCTTAATTCCAAGGCAGATAACAAACCACTTCAAAAAATGTCTCCTCGAATATACCGAATTTCCATTTATTACCTAATTAGTCCGTAAAAAAGTTGCACTGCCTTTATACGAAGGAGTTGCTTGCAATATATTCAACACAGAACTCGTTTTTTCTGTCCTCATTCTCATTATTTCGTATAATGCATCTGACATTTTTTGGAAATTACTCATGTAAAAAGTCTTAACATCGGTAAGCATTAAATTTCGACAATTATAACAAACAACTGTGGATAGGTATGTCTGAAATATTCCGTTGAATTAGATAAGACAAAAGTAAACTGAATCTATTTTTGGATTGTGATACAGAAATCGATCATAAAGAGAAGTGTTTTTTTTGTATAATACACCTTGTACGCGGTATTTTAGCTGTTCATTTCATATACCACAAAGGTATGTTGGAAACAACATACATTGTTTTGAATTACATCATAAAACTTAAAACTATAGTGTACTGACCTTTCAATTAGGTATATATTCCTCAGCAGGAATGGCAGCTTATGGGTAAATAAAAAATAGTAACTCGTTAAGATGGTCATAAAACTTCATTTAGTGTAGATTTAATGCAGGGTCGTACATTTCAAAATATCAAATAACTCACGAAATATGCTTAAAAAGCATACTAATCATTCTGCAGTACATTTTGTCCTATTTTTCCTGAATCTATTTTTTTAAATTTTTCCGACCCTCTTATCGATTGTCAGCGATTTTTGGATATGGAATACGAAAGACTATCACATTATCAACCTTCTTTTAAAATTTAAACGCGAGACATCGATATATGGCATCACAGTAATAAAAAGAATGTTGTAATTTTTTTTTGAAAATTC
>CAJUYG010000593.1:156865-169878 GCA_910591675.1 Galerucella calmariensis
TTGTATAAACAGTTACAAGATATGTCTTATAGGATACTAAAATTCTTATAACAGTCTACAAAACAATTAAATGATCCTTATACAGCTAAAAAGGGCCCATTTTTATACAACTGTTTGGTTGTATAACAGTTCTGTTAAAAGTTTATACAACTCTTATATGACTGTTTAATACACATTTATACAACTGTTACTCGACTGTTTTATAATCATTTATACAGCTACTATAAAATGATTTAATAGTGTGTCATGTAGTCACATCTATAAAATGGGATTGAAGCGGCACTATGAAGGTCTCACAAAATGGTTGTATAATGCAATATATTTTTTTATAATGCTGTTATTTCGAGCACAATGGAAACATTTTGTCATCTAGAAGTTTATAAGAGCATTCCATTTTTTAGTCAAGAATATTAGAACCAAATTATATTTCAACTTGAACGTGCATCATACATTTCATTTGTAGAAATGGAGACTTATCAAAACGACTTGGGCCGCTTGGGCGGACATCGATAATCTGTTGATTTATATTTTTCAAATTTTTATGTTGCAATAGGTATTTAAATCTAATTCATTTCATTGCGAAATATTTAATCAAAGACATGATGTAGTCTGTTGTGGAATTTGTTATTTATCGTTTTTTATTTTATAATTAAAAAAAGATTCCATGTCGTAAGGGTTTTGAAATCATGAATTTGCTAATGGTACATATTTTTTCATTGTATATATATATATATTGAGCTAATATCACTGGCAATAGAAGTGTTTGAATTAGATCACAGTTAACTGAGATATACCTACATATATTTTTCGCTACCTGCTCTACATGGTAGATAGGACAAAAGAATTGGATTTTAGATCAACAAGAAAGGAAATACCATATCATGAAGTCCCGAGTCGCGATTGTTGAAGGCCCGAGTCGCGATTGTTTCGGACGTGGGAAAAAATTTTAGTATAAGACATTATAAAATAATACAAGGTGGCGTAAGTAGCTACTTATATAACTTTTTTAATTGAAAAAATAGCTAGGTAGATTTATAGATAGTTATTAGAGATGAATCTAGAATGCATCCGCGAATCGTAAATCTAAAATTGTAAATTTCCAAAACAACAAAGGATTATCTTTTGGGTAAAATGTACTATAAAAACATATTCTCACGTAGTTATGGAAGTAGACACTTAAAACAAGTAGATTTTCTATTGTGATTTTATAAAATTCCCGTTGAATGATTAACCGCAAAGAATGAACATGGTCTTCGGCATATTAATGTGTATAATTTTGTATGCTAATAATGTGTTATTACTGGTTGAATTTAAAAATGAATTGCCAAGTGTATTAAAGATTATAGCGCTGCCGTTCATCAGCTCAAGTAAAAACGAAATGAATTTATTATTAGGTACTTTGAAAAATATCATTCTACAATAATTATTATTGCAAAATTTTCGGATGAATCTGCTAAACTTTATATCGTTACTTTGTAATTAACCTTATACCAGTTGTCCAAAAAATTTTGAAGTTCATACTGTAGTGTAAGTAGACAATCGACCTTTCAACTAATAATTAACATTTTTTACTGATAGTGACATTACATTATGTTTATGACTACAAGTAATGAAGAGATAAAAATAATAAACTTACATTACTTTAAATAAATTATTATTTTTCACATTTACTACTTTAACTTTGCGTGTTATATTTTACAATCGATCCTTTATACAGAAAGGTGTATATAAATGGGTAGATAAATGACTATCTATAGTAGATATTGAATTTAAATATTTATCACATAATTATCAGAAATCCAGAAATTCATTTTCATCAACAGACAAATGAGTCTAATTAATCTTTATATAATATCTACTTCAAATAGATATTAAGTGTTCCAAACATTTTTTTCCTCAATTCCAATAAACTTTTTTTCCATTAATCACATTAGAATGTTTCTCTAAGAATTCTAATTGAGTTTAAAAACCGAAGATTAACGCGATACTCTGATAGATACGGTACTGCAGCTTAAACTAATCTTGATGCAAATGTCTCACACACTTGGGACTTTCATGGTAACGGTTTTAGTGTACATATGAATTATGTAAAATACACATTGATAATATCCCTAATGAAACTTATAAATAACATAAGAAATAGAAACATACAGTGAATGATAATCACAAACTGTATATACACATAGATTCAAAAGTTTTGCATCACCCTAAATCTCCGAAAAAAAAATGTGTTCATTATAAATTGATCAGAGATTAATCAAATAATTAGTTTCAATATAATAAACTTGCTTTAAACATAAAAAGTATTCTTAGAAATTAAGTAAATTAAATACAAATTGATTCTTTTTAAAGAAAAGGTTAAGTGAGAACCTGCATGAGAACTTTTAATAAAGAGTATTTCCACCTCTAGAATTTATGCAAGCTTGAGGTCGCCTGCCCATGCTGTTTACCAAATTATTGATATTCTGTTGAGGAATATTACGCCATTCTTCTTGGGCCGCATGAACAAGCTCTTGTACACTCCTGGGTGGAATTCTGCGTGCTGCCACTGCCCTGGCAAGCATGTCCCAAGCATGTTCTATGGGATTCATGTCAGGAGATAGGGCAGGCCAGTTCAAACGATTGATCCCTTCAGTTTCAAGATACTCATTTACAGCTCTGGTCCGATGAGGTCGGGCGTTATTGCGAATTGCCAACAGCTGCGCGCCATAGTCTCACGTGATGATTTAGAATCTCTCTGAGATCCTATCACCAGTCATCGTTCCCTCCACATGAATTAATTATGTGCGATCGATTAACATGATACCAGCCCAAAACATAGCACTTCCTCCTCTGAAGGGTGGCACGGGGCGAGCATGGGCAAGCTGAGCAACTCTCGTTGGATCCCGCCACACATGTATTCGATGGCTATCTTGTACCAAACAAATCCTTGTCTCGTCGGAAAAAAACACCGAATTCCAAAATTCTTCAGGCAAGGCCGCGTGTTTTTGAGCCCGCTGTAGTCAGCGAACTCTGTGCTCAGGTTGTAGTCTGGGCACTCTTATTGGTCGGCGACACCTCAAACCTGTCGCAAATATTCGTCTTCGTAATATCGAGATCGATACTTGAACTCCTAACGCATGTCTCATATCTCTTTGGAGTGCTGGTATTGCCATGGTCGGGTTTCTTCGGATAGTTAAGTGGATATAGCGGTTCTGCCGCTGATTAGTAACACGCCTTCTACCGCTTCTAGGTCTATCACGAAGAGAATTGGTCTGGAGATACCGGTTCCATACACGAGACACATCACTTTGCCAAACGCCAACTCTATTTGCCACGAACCTTTGAGAATGACCTTCTTCAACTAAAGCCACTATTCTTGCACGGTCAATCTCACTTATGACTCGACGATTCATGTTTGCACTTAAAATCGTAAAAATCAAATGCCTTGAATGTTAAAATGATCGCACTAAAAATGTTATCTTACAAAAAAAACTGTAAACATCTGTATATTGCAAAAAATATGGAACATATTGAAATGGTAAACATTGATAAACAAGCCAACAAAAAATTGTTAGCGCAAAAAAATTCCTTCGCATCCGAAGAAGGTGATGCAAAACTTTTGAATCTATGTTTATATGCTTTTTTCCCTAATAGGTATTTAAATATGCTTTTCTACTCCTATACTTCAAGTTGTTAATTAAATGCCAATTTTTCTTTAGAATGTTTGACAGTGTTTTATGACAGTTTAAATCTTTTGCGTTAGTTTTTAAAAGAAATGTCGAGCACCAGACCGAAAATACTTAGTGACCAAGGCAAATACATATTTAAACTTATTATTTTTGTTTACAATAATTTATTTAATATTGTATAACAATAACATACTTATACGCTTTATGCTATAATTTCAACCGTGGTCCCGTGGCGCAGTGGGTAAAGGCGCTGCATAAAGTTCTTTTCTATCAGTACATTCCGGGTTCGAGTTCCGGGTATAACATTTTTTTATAATAAATAAATATTTTTTTTTAATCAAATTTCTTCGTAGAAAAAATAGTGTATGCAACTCTCATGCAATGGTTATTAATACACAAGCATTAACCGAGATACGAAACGAGCCAAAGGCGAGCTTCGTATGTTTAATGTTAAGTTACATGATCGTTGCATAATATACTATTAATTCACGCAATTGAAATGCTTGGGATTTGTCCAAACTTGTAGCATTTTCTTGTTCTGGGCTTATAAAGTGACCATTATTCAATAATTTTGTGTTTTTTTTGTAAAAATAGGTTAAATCATTATAGAACGTATTAAATTAAGAAACATTGCATTATCTATAAATTTATCGGTGAGATTATTTTCTTGGTAGGTAACTGTATATTAATAAAATTGATGATTGAGTATTATACAATTTTTCGAATATACAATTTTTTTGATAGATAAGGTATCAAATTTTAATATAAATCTTGAGTTATTAAAAATTTGAAGGTTTATTGAACTTTGCAATTATCTGGATCAACGAGGTAAAAGAAAAAGGAGGGAAGATTTAACCAACTTTCGACGGAAGTCGCCATATTAGGCAATCCAGAGACCTGTCAAATAAAATTCAATATGGCGACACAGGGCAAACAAATGTGATTTAATACATTGTAGACCGTGGATTTTGGTATACATAAGTGTTTATTTTGGAGAAAGGTGCTTTTATTTTGCTTTGGCCTAATAATATACAATAAAAAGTTCAGTTTTATAAAACTTTTAAGCTGGGTATATCAATTTAGGACCAACTTTTGGTTGTGTACCTATATAAGAACATTATTTTTTTGTTAGTGGTTTTTAGACTATCAAGAATTATTATTTATTATTTACGGGTAAGTACACACTGACTAAAACATATACAATATTATAATGAAAGTGAAACTTTTATGAAATTGCTGGCATTTAAATTTCACTTGCTTGAATTGGAAGATATCACCTGCAGTATTTAACTTTTATGCTTACGGATTTCAGGAGTGAAACACCTACTTCAAAATGCCAACAACTTGTATTGTAGTCGGTTATGGGAGCCGTTCAAACCGAGACCAAGTAAGCTTTTTTAAGGTCCCAGCTGTTTTAAAGAACACATTTTTGGTGCACAAGAATGAATTAAGTAAGAAGCGTAAAGAAATGTGGTTAGCAGCAATCAATATCAAATATCAGGCTGTATGTAGCAGGCATTTTGTTTTTTAATGACTGTATTGTCATATACTACTTTGCCAACAATCCAAATTATTAAGCACAATTTTACAGTACTTTCAAAAGCTATAACTCCAAAACGGGTTAAGATATCGGCTTCGAATTTTTACTGTGCAATATGTTTGAGTCCTTGTTTTTATTTACCATGTTGCCATTTTAAAAATTTGTCTAGATTCTACGTAAAAATTTAATGAAAATACCACTTTTTCCAAATTCATGTTGTGGTAACTTTGTCGTTAAGAGAAATTTTTTCATAAAATGTTGGTAGTTTACATAGCCATATTTGAGAAAAAAAATTGTCTTGAAAATAGTAATCAAGCCACGAAAATGTGTGCCAAAATACTGTTTTTGATACTGAATCTAACAAAAAAAATTAAAACAAAATCGGTTGAAAAATGCGGATTTTACGGGGGTGCTTCCAAACAAATTGGGCCACACTGTATATTATCATTATTACTTACTTTTTTATGTTTGGAAATGTATTATTTATCTTTTAATAATCCCATGTCGACTATTGATTTTCTGTCACAACACGGATAATCACAATAATTTTTGCAATAATAAATCAGGACCGTACCGCTGCAAGTTATAGTGGGTATCTTAGTGGGGACACTTCAACGAATAAACTGATTCCTACAGCTAATCAATACATTTTATATATGTATACTAAGTACAGTTCTTAATGAATTAATGACAATTGAAAGGAATTTTAATTATACCGTTCAGTAAGAACATTATTAGTTTGAAAATAAAAAGGAATTGCAATTCATTTCAATATTTATCCATAGTCAACTTTTAATTGAATAATACTCATAATATACGAGGTGAAACTTGAGAATCTGTGGAATATAAATCCCTGAAATACAGGGGCACACCATTCAAATTTTAAAAATTGCTATACTTGTGAAAATGTTGGAATTCTATTTTTTTTTATTTTTATAAATTTTTACATCTTTTAAATAATTTGATTTTTCTAAAAAATATAAAATATTTTAAAGTGATTTATGTACCAAGGATGAAGAACTGTCGCACCGCCGAAAAAAAAAGATTATTGAACATAAATCTAACGAATTGAATTTTTCCGTAATAGATAATCTCCCATTCAGTTTTATGAAGCCTAATCGTATTCAATAAAACATATTACTCACTCTGTTATTTCTGTAACTTATTAATAACGTTCCAAGAGCACTATAAACAACAATAAATCACATAATATATATTAATTTAAATACGAACTTATTATTTGGAGCGCGTGCTACTTTTTCAACCATAAAAAAATAGGTACTGAAATTTTTATATCTACAGGGTGTCCCAGGAGCTCGTACCAAAAACTTGGGAGGTGATAGAAAGGCTAAAAATAATGATGGTATTTCATATAAAATTTTTTCTTTACGCCCTTCGTTAACGAGCTATAGGGCTCTAAAGTTGGGAATGAAAAATGGTTTTTTATTTACAATTATCTAATGGCTGATTGGATATTGTTAATATTTTAACCGTTAATAAACACCATAATTGCACACTTTTTGGCATGATATACAAGTCTACCACATACTTGTGAACTCAGGGACCGAATAAGTTAAATGGTGGACATAAAATTGCCCGTATCTCTTAAACCGTTAATGTTATCGAGATGTCACAAGAAGACTTGATATATCTAAAAATGTTCACAAAAGCCAATTATTGCATTTATAACTGAAAAAAGTTTTACTTACAAAAAAATGGCGCATCTACCATTTAACTTGGTCAGTGCCTGAGTTCACAAGTATGTTTTAGACTTGTATATCACGCCAAAAAGTGTGCAAGTATGGTGTTTATTAACGGTTAAAATATTACCAATATCCAATCAGTCATTTGATAATTGTAAATAAAAAAACAATTTTCATTCCCAACTTAGAGCCCTATAGTTCGTTAACGAAGGGCGTAAAGAAAAAAATTTATATGAAATACCATCATTATTTTTAGCCTTTCTATCACCTCCTAAGTTTTTGGTACGAACTCCTGGACACCCTGTATACTACCAAGCTTTTTATATTAAATTGCATATATTTCTAAATTTAAAATCTTATAAAATCTTAAGAGAAACTAAAATAAGAGAAGATGATTATTATACCTGAACGTTTTTTAACTACAACATACAGCTAGCTGATCACTCACTCACTTAGATTTTAGCGTGTGTAGAAAGGAAGTTTATCTACTGAATATTTACAATAATTCACAATTTTCCTATTTCATCTGAAACCGACATTATTAATAATACCGATATTTCGTCTAATCTTATCTTTTCACGAAATTATTTCAGTGACGTTACACATTAACGATTTTCTATAAATAATATTTATTGGTATTTCCATTTTTTACGTATCTGAAATTACCGCATTGTCAAATATCCAAAATTGATTGATAGGATTATTCAATGTCAGATAACCTTTCACCTTTCGCACATTAACTAAAGATTAAGTTTGTCATATCTCACCAAAAGTGTCATTTTTCACTGAGACCTAAAAGATATATTGTGCCCCCTTACTCCTACTCAATTTCTAAGGAGAGTCTCAAAAACTAGTAGTTCCTTTAGTCCCATTTCCCGGAGGAATTTTAGGATGTCTGCAGGCTTCAACTTGGGTAAATGTTCCTCTTCTATCCAGTAATCTCCCAGGAGCTGTGCTCTGGGATTCTGAAGTGCTGTGCAGTTGGAAAGTATGTGGAAAATCTGCATTCTTCTTCCTCCACTATTTTGAGCCTTTTCGGGTGCCCATTCAGGCGACAATGTCCCGTTAGGATCCCTGTTAAAACTCTTAGCGCAGTATTACCACAGTATAGAAACGAACCAGTAGTATAACTCTTATAAATTTCATTCATAAATTGCCAGAGCTTTTGATGACCTTGAACGGATCGCTTTACGATTCATATTACCATAGGAGTAGGTGGCATAAGTTTTAAAATGACTTGAACGTGTTAAATGTTTTTTCTCAAATATTGTAGAACAGTACACTGATGAGCGAATAAAACAGTAGTCTTATACAAAATATTTATTGGTTTTTCCATATTACAATTTTCTTTTTGTTATGATTTTTAAAATTTTTATTGACAAATAATGTGTAATATAGTCGTACCCCGAAAAAAAATTTTAATAAATATTTTACTGGAAAATCAACACAAGGATGTACTCTCTTGTTTGACTAATATTTATAAGTGATTCAACAATATTATCTTCCGTAGCAACTTTCTCAAAATTCATTTGGAATAATGTTTCTAATAATGAGAAGTATTGTACAAAATTTTCATGCGGCATATTCAAGTTTCCAAAAGTATCCTTATTCGTATTTTCATAAGCTCCAAGGTAACAGTATAAAGACGAATCGTCTAAATTCTGATACGCTTGTGAATACGTCTCACATACGCTGCATGTATGAGATTCCGAACATTTTTTAATTAAATAACCACAAAAGTAGCGAACAAAATTCTTTTCCACTTTCTTATTGCGTGGATTTCCGCTTGAAAGATACTTGGAGTTTTTCCCAAGCTTTCAGAGTGATTGGTTCCTGGCCCGAACACTCCTATTCCAGTTCCTTCTATTGCTTTTGGGCCGACTGTGTACCATTGAATGTTCTAATCATAAACATTATGTATAAATAATATTGGAAAAACAGGTGTCCAGGTTACTGTATATAACATGAAATTATGATTAAAAGACTTTTAAAAGGTTCAGGTACAGCTTGGTCTGATAAAAGAAACTGTAGGCACATGGAAAGGCCGCCAATGTATAAAAACTAATTAAGATTGGAATGGAAATACGCGAATAATTATTATTATCATAAATAAATTAAATTTAGTAATGAAAAACCAGATTAATTAAATTATAAATCTGTACATATGAAAAATGCATTATTGTTATTGTAATATGTGGGTGTGTGTCACACGGGATTGTATCCACTTGCATTCAATTGATAGTTCGAAGTTCAGCATTTAACCCATGCTACATCAATTAAGATGAAAATGTTCTAAGTACCTCATACACATCACAAAACTAGAACAATTCAGAAGGACCAATCTATTGTTAGACAAGGTTGGTTTGAAAATAAATATACTGAACACTAATTATTATTAAATAAACTAAAAAATATATTGTTAATTTAGTTAGTCGTGTTAGAAAATAAGATGGGGACTTCAAATTTGAAGTGTCATTCTTATCAGCTATCAAAATACCGTGTTTTATTAGTTTATATTAGTTACGGCACTGAAAGCATTAAGGTGTGTTCGCATATTATCTTGAATCACCTAAGTAATTGTCAATTAGATGAAGCTGATTTCGACAAAAAGGTTTTTGTTTAAACTATAATATACAAAGTTCGGTAAAAGTCCGGGACCGGACAAATATCAAAGAAAATATAAATTCAACTTGAACTATAATTTGAAAATATTTTGAAATATACAGGGTGTTCCAATAAAGTGTGGCGTATCAAAGTAATATTTTTTCTCATGGAATTTTCAGTTTCATTACTAGATCATTCAATGTGCAGTATCAGGCTTTTTTCAAATGGAACACCCTGTATTTTAATAATTCATCATATTCAAAAAAAATGTCCTCTTTCGAATAGTATAAGGGTGTCCCATACCTAGGGATTATACATTTCGTGCAATTTACATAAGAAAATATATAACCTTGATACGCCACACTCTATTGGAACACTGTCTATTCCAAAATATTTTTAAATTATAGTTTAAAATGGAGTTAAATTCGTGGCATAAAAAGATTTTCCATTCTTCGATATTTGTCCGGTCCCGGACTTTTGCCGAACTCTGTATATTGCTTAATCACTGCACATTAAACAATAATGTCATTTATCTAAAAATGTATACTTATTATTTCGAGAATACCTTGCAAGATGTTGACAATGTACCTTCATGATATTTAATATTTTAACAAATCGAAATAAGTGTTGAAATTGCATTTCTTCACTTGGCCATTAAAAACATTACATACAAGATTTTAATATAATATCTCAGTAGTATAGAGTCGATATCGCATCTTCTTGAACCGAAATAATAAGCGCAAGTCTTATGGGTGTAAAAAATGAAGGTGCACTGTATCAAGTTGACGAAAGTATATACAGAAGGCACACAAATTTCATCATCCATGTATGGACCGGGTGAAAAAACTTGACGTAAACCAAGACTGGTTTTCATGAATTCATATTTATTACTTTTTACCAGCAACTTTATCAAAGATTGTATAAAAATATGCAAATTTGAAACCAGTACAAAATATAAAAATATTTCGGTAACCGATTTTGTTGAATTTTTAATTCAGGAATGATCGTGGGTATCACTTTTCGTTCCAGATACACTTTTTATGGTTACCTTCGGTCCCACGAATTTAACCAGGTCAAATAGTTTTGTTTTTCTAATTATTTACCGTTTTTTATCGAATTTAAATATCAGAGCTATGACAAATAATAATTCTTCTCTACTTCAATAAAGTTTAAGTATATGTGTTTATCATATTATGTCGAATGGTGTCGATCGACAATGTCGATCCAATGTGGATGGTCGCCCGACATTGTCGATCCATAATGTGGACACAGTTTTACAATAGTCGACACCATTCGACATAATGTGGACGCGGCTTAAGACTACAAAACTTTGTTGTCAAATTTTATTAAGGTCCATTCATAGTAGATCACATCTCTGGTAAAATGTGAAATAAAATATTTCATTTTATGACATTCTAACGACATGATAGTCTACTAGAAATGGAATCCAGTGAAGTGCACGTTCCAGGAACGGTTTTTATTGGAGCGCTTTTTTACGCTTATTTTGGAAATGTTGTTAATAAAACGCTTCTGTTGTTACTTTTTTGTGTATGCTTTTTTTTTTTTTTTCAAAATATGTATAACCAAGTTTGGTGATTTTGTGTATTGAAGTGTGTATCCATTAACAACTATTCCAATGATAAATCATAAGAAAACCTGGATAAAAACTTATGATGCTATCCTGATAACGCAGGTAATTGATTATTGGAAATTTCTCTTTCTAACATTGGTAACCATATTTGACTACATTCGGCTGAAATACTAGCTACACATTTATCTGCATTTAGTTGTAATGATTTTTTGTCTTTTATTATTGGGCTCTTTCAATATTATTTTTGTCGAATCCCATTGAATTTTATTCCCCTCTTCCCAAGCATGTTTGCAAATACCTGTCTTAAAGAACTCCCTATCTTTGATATATTTTTTATGTTCACTTATTCGGACTTTCAATGATCTAGATGTTTCACCTAAATAGAATTTGTCTCATTCACATGATATCTGATATATGCAATTTTTTGGTTACCAATGTTGGAAAGAGAAATTTCCAATAATCAATTACCTGCGTTATCAGGATAGCATCATAAGTTTTTACCCAGGTTTTCTTATGATTTATCATTGGAATAGTTGTTAATCGATACACACTTCAATACACAAAATCACCAAACTGAGTTATACATATTTTGAAAACAAAAATAATCATACGCAAAAAGTAACAACAAACGCGTTTTATTAACAACATTTCCAAAATAAGCGGAAAAAACCGCTATCCCAATAAAAACCGTTCCTGGAACGTGCACTTCACTGGATTCCATTTCTAGTAGACTAAAATCTATATAGAAAGGACAAGGAGTAATAAATCATTCATTTAAGTAGATTTCATAGACGTACCAAAATATATTTTAAGAGGGTATACCGTGAGGTACATTTTGTATTGAACGAATGAGTTGCAGCTATGCTAAAGAATATACGGTTTAGGTCAGAGGTAACGGGATGTACTAATTTTAATAAAAAAAAGTGATAGAGGTACATAAAATTTAGTTTTCTTAGAAACATTATCGGAAATATTATTTTAAAAGAAAGTAGGTACATTAAATCAGTACTTAGTATTAGTTCTTTGAGTAAAGTTGTATGAAGTTGTATGGTTTTCATAATATTGTAAACAGTTGGAATATATTTAAAACATTTGTTGAATGTTAATTGTGCAAGTACCAAACAATGTCGATAAGCCAAGGACCATCTAAACGACCAAAAACAGGTCCATTATCTTTAAATAAAAAAACTCTGATATTGAATTGTTATATATATATCATTGAAAAACAAGGATCCAAGTGCAAGTGTTGATGATATTGTGGAATTAACGGCTGCTATGTTGTGTGTTGCTAAATCAACAATTTATAGATTACTAAAAGAAAGCAAGAATGGAACTCTTCAACCCCCTAAAACTCCTTCAGGCCGAAAACCAATTGAGATCGATGAGTCATTAAAACAAAGACTAAGGCTTAAAGTCCATGGATTTTACTAACGAAAGGAAATTCCAACACTTGACAAAATTATGACATCAGTGCAAGAAGATACGGACTATCCAAAATTCTCCAGAATGACATTATGCAAACTTTTGAAAGATGTGGGTTTCAGATATACAAAACATAATAGAAAATCTCTCTTGATAGATAAACCGGAAATAGTTTTTTGGAGAAGAGACTATTTAAGAAGCATTCGACATGCCAGAGAACAAAATTTGAAAATCTTCTACTTAGACGAAACATGGATAAATGCTGGATATACAGTTTCCAAATCTTGGCAAGATGAAAACATTAAAAGCGGAAGGCAGGCATTCGTGGAAGGTTTGTCGTTAGGTTTGCAGCCACCATATGGAAAAGGAAAAAGACTTATCATTGTCCATGTTGGAAGTTCTGAAGGTTTTGTTGATGGTGGATTATTAACTTTTATTTCAAAACGCACGGGGGACTATCACGAAGATATGAATGGGGATGT
>CAJUYG010000593.1:169888-187594 GCA_910591675.1 Galerucella calmariensis
ACTATCACGAAGATATGAATGGGGATGTCTTCGAGGAATGGTTTGTTCAAATGTTGGATCTGATTCCAAAAGGGGCTGTTATTGTTATGGACAACGCAAGTTACCATTCACGGTTACGAGAAGCATTGCCTACAAGTCGTTGGCGTAAAGCAGAGCTTTTGGAGTGGCTTATTTCGAAAAATATTAAGTTTCCAAAAGATCCACTAAGGAAAGAACTTTACAGAATTGCAAAAATGAACAAGAATAAATACAAAACCTACATTGTAGAAGAAATGGCTTCTTCTCGTGGTATATCAGTTCTTCGACTTCCCCCTTATCATTGTGAGCTTAATCCCATAGAATTAATATGGGCTCAGGTAAAGGGGGAAGTTGGAAAAAAATACTACTTTTAAAATAAACGATGTTGTGAAATTGTTTGAGAGTGCTGTAAATCATGTTAGTAAGGAAAATTGGACAAACTGTATCGAGCATGTTATCAAAGTAGAGGCAAATATGTGGAAAATTGACAATATTTGTGATGATTTAATTGACCCTATTATTATTAATGTCAACAACGATTCTTCCTCTTCCGAGTCGGATATAGATTAAAATGTAAGTAATAAATGTATTCCAATAATTATTTCTTTTCATTTTTTATTATATTATAATTTAAAACGTATTTTTTTCCCAAAATACACACCACTGCATTGCGTTATTGCTTATCTGCTTATCTGCTAATCCTTTAACAATGAAGAAACCCTAAACTTTGCTACAACTGAAACAAATACGGGGTCGATCTACCTGGTTTTTAGATTTACGGAAGAAATGTAATTTAAAGTAAGAGATTTATCAAAAATTTCATGGTGCTCCCTGTAAAGGTTTTGCATACTTAATTAGGGTTTATTACTCCTCGTACTTTTTGTATATACAAATCGTTAGAATGTCATAAAATAAAATATTTTATTTCACATTTTACCAGAGATGTGATCTACTATGAATGGACCTTAATAAAATTTGACAACAAAGTTTTGTAGTCTTAAACTTCAAAATATTACTGATTGTCTAGTTGTCATATATTTTCTTTGTGTCAAATAGGGACCAAAAATTATTTTATTACTAGTTAATCTTGACAACGGTAGCTGGAACGCTACCGAAACGTCGAAATAAAAAATAAAAAAATTAAGTATATTATGTGTTTCCCATATTCTTTAATATTTATATTTTTCACGAGACTACCCTATACCCTACACCATCAGATTGAATAAGGGTTCATTGAGTATAATAAATACTCTTTATCACGGTATGATGTACATTTTAATCCCAGTATATAATTTAACTAGCCTCAGCTTACATATTTTAAACGTAATGTCTATATTTTTACCTGCGTTTATAGTTATGTTTCTAAGAGTGTTCAATAAATAAATGAAGTTTATTAGTCGTTCGGTTTTAACTGACTACTTAGTTTAAAAGCGGCGTTTTTCTGGGAACACAACAAAGGTAAACCAAAGGTGGTCTTCAGTAAAAATCTTGTGACTCCGTTATGCTAATATTTGTTTATTCTGATTCTACCGCCCGTAAGCAAACCAATTAACATGTTTTCAGGAGGCTAAACATGAATATTTAAAGAGTTTTAGAAATTACAGGGTGCTAGAAGTATCGTTTCGAAAAACTAAATTAATTATTCCTAGGTATAGGTACTACACTACTATATTTTTCATTTTTTGAATGTTCGTTGTGGTATATTCATTATACAAAAAGGACAATATTTTTTTCGTGCGCTTCCATAATTTCCTCTTAGTTTAATTTTCACAACTAAATAATTAATATCATCATTGGAGAAATGTCGCAAATACATGCTTCAAGTCCAAAAAAATCGTAGAGTCTATATTAATGGGTATATCAGGCTGAAATTTTAAATCTACATTCTCAGATAATGAAATAATATGGAAAAAAATAAGCAGGAACGTATTTTTAATATTTAGTATACAGAGGTACCCGAAAGTGAAGAGTGAGAATTTTGACAGGTATGCTAACGGGACATCTACATATGGTGGTGGAAAGCGTTGCAGAAAGAACACGATACAGACTAAGTAGAGAGGGAATCATTAAAAACAAACCACCTCCTCACTTCTTAGAGATCAGACAACCTGGGACATGCGACAAGACGGTATGATGGAAAAATATAACTTTTCAAAGAAATTCGTTACGCAATTAAGCAACAAGAAGGAATGGGATTCAAATACCTTTACCAGACTTGGAAAGAATGCCATTCAATGGTATACAGATGGCTCAAAAGCAATAGAAGGAACTGGGATAGGAGTGTTCGGGCCAGGAACCAAACACTCTGAAAGCTTGGGTAAAACCCCAAGTATCTTTCAAGCGAAAATCCACGCCATAAGAAAGTGCGCCCAGGTCAATATTGATAAAGGATACAAAAGACAGATGTAGGATAGTCAAGCAGCCATTAAAGCACTGAGCTCTTGTTTAATCAGTTCCAAAATGGTGTGGGGATGCCTAGACAAATTCAATGAACTAGGCCAGAAAAATATAGTCACCTTACTATGGATTCCAGGACACAATGGAATAGAAGGAAATGAAATAGCAGATGAACTAGCTGAATTACCTTTCTGGGTGCCTGAACCCTTTTGCGGAATCAGCCCCAATGTAATATTGGAAGAAATAAGTAAAGCCGAGAAAAAGAGAAGATCTGACCATTGGAATGATCTAGTAGTACTTATACAATCAAAGACTCTTCTGGGTGACTACAACCAGTTCAGATCAAATGCATAAGTCAAAGTAAAACTGCGCTAAGAGTTTTAACAGGGATCCTAACGGGACATTGTCGCCTAATTGGCACCTGAAAAAGCTCAAAATAGTGGAGGAAGAAGAATGCAGATTTTGTGGCATGGAAGAAGAAACCTCCATCCACATACTTTCCAACTGCACAGCACTTCAGAATCCTAGAACACAGCACCTGGGAGATTACTGGATAGAAGAGGAACATTTGCCCAAGTTGAAGCCTGCAGACATCCTAAAATTCCTCCGGGAAATGGGTCTAAAGGAACTACTAGTTTCTGAGACTCTCCTTAGAAATTGAGGAGTAAGGGGACACAATAGATCTTTTAGGTCTCAGTAATGTTACCCCAAAATACATACAGGTTCCAGGACACACTGGGAAGAAATCGGCTGAACAAACAAATTTAGGGACTGGAACACTCTTTGAGGACATGAATACTTGTGGAATGCAAGACTACAGAATCCCAAGATACAATCATATCTCGTTAGATAACACTCTTGTTTTTTAACGTATACTTTGACAATGTCGACATAACCTATCATTTTTTTCTTTATTATTAAAGGAAGTTCAGTTTTTCATTTAATTACGTATGTAAAATTAACATAAAAAATAAAACACTTATTATGATTATAATTTATTTTATTTAAAGATAAAAAGCAGCACCTAATAATAAGTTAGCTATGGAAAGATAACTCGAAAAACGTTTTACTATATTGCACAAAAAAAAACTTACATTAATCATAATAACTCTACCAGTCGTATACGACATAAGGCTAGATGTCTTGGGAATTATTTCACTGCGATACATGTTTACCACAAGACATACGATTTATTATTTTAACTTTTACTAAACTATTGCTCACCCTAAACAGAGTTTACGGACACATTTACGCTAAGAATCATAACAAAATATCAGTTTTAGTTGTTTTGGCACATATGTGACTTTTTTTCAGTGGTCTCTCGCACTAAAGTAGCTAGAATGCTGACTGAATCCAAGAAACACGTCGTAACAGGAACAGGTAAACATACAACACGGCTCTTTCAACTGCGCATGACTCAAGACTTTAACAAATTTAGTAGTAACATAACAATATTAAAATAAATATGTAAAAAAAAAACAAGAAAACCCAGGCCCAAACCGGGTTGATCAAAGTTTAACTATGTATAGAAATATCAGAAAATAAGAAATAAAAAACTAAAAAAAAAACAAAAAACCCAGCACCTAACCGGGTTTCGAACCTACGACCTCTGAGTTGTAAGCTCAATACCCTATCAACTGCGCTAATCAGCTCACATTCAGTCACATCGAATAGAAGGTTAAAGGCTGCTTGGACGCATGCGCACCTCAACTACTAAATTTGACGTGGTGGGTGCAGCCGTGTTGTATGTTTACCCGCTCCTTTGATTTGTACTGTATTATTTTGAATATTTTGTCGAGATTGTGCGTGTCCACATACTATCTAACACACGAACAAACATTCAATCTTCCTGTGTATGATTACGTATCTATGTTTCAATTTGTGATGAAATTATTGCTACGTTTATATTTATCACTTACTGGTGATAAAACCAGTCTCATTTGAAAAAAAGGAACTAAATTTTAATACGATACATCAAAAATTAGTGTTGTCGATACAGGAACTTAATTGATGATATCAGATAAGTATGTATTTTACCCCAATATTAATTAAAGGAAATAGTTTCCTTACAAAAAAATAATACAAATGAATAAATTGAATAAAAGATTATACATTAAACAACTATTCACTATACAGAGTAATTCCAAGATTGAAATGGCAACATTTTGGCAAAATCATAATATTTTGGGTTCTGAAATCAACAGTTTAGAGATCGGACTTTATTAATGAAATATCCTGTATATCTATTATTGAAAAAATATAATTGTTAATTATTCTACAGCGTGTCCACGGATGGGGTATCCTATAGGTGAAAAATTTTTAAATATTAATTTAGTGAAAAATGTTATTCTTGATAAAAAGTTTTGCTTGTTCTGAAACCCCACAGAATAAAATGAAAATCAATTTTTGCAAAACCCGTCTCGTTTTATGGCCAGTTTTATGAAAACCTGGAGTCTGACTTTTTGACATTTCTTCACATATTGGCTAATATCTCAGGAACCTTAAGGTTTGCAAGGTTCTAGTCTACGCCATTCGATTCAGAATTGAATTTTCTATAAAAAGGGGAATTTTGAAAATTATGAGTCTTCGCGAATTAGTATAAGTTTCGTTGTGGACTTCTGAATCGAATGGCGTAGACTAGAACCTCGCAAACCGTAAGGTTCCCGAGATATTGGCCAATATGTGGAGAAATGTCAAAAAGTCAGACACTAGGTTTTCATAAAACTGGCCATAAAATGAGACGGGTTTTGAAAAACTTGAGTTTCATTTCATTTTATGGGATTTCAGAACAAGCAAAACTTTATCAAGAATAACATTTTTCACTAAATTAATATTAAAAAATTTTTCACCCATAGGATACTCCATCCGTGGACACGCTGTATAATTTAACGATTCCTTTTTAGTAATTACCTATCTTATTTATCGTATCTAAATAATATTTTACTAAAATTACCTAAATTTGAGCAGCACATCTTTTATTGAGTCTTTTACTTTTCTATTGAAGTTAATCAACAAAATCTTCAATTATTCATTATTTAATTTGACTTATCAAGCATATCAACATGTAATTCATATCATATTATATTGAATTTTGCACTACATTATAAATAAGCATAAATAAGCCAAAAATAATTGTGTCTTTCTGATGTGATACTGAAAGAAACAAAAAAAGCAGCAGTCAGAAACGTAACGTTATTTTCAATCAAAAATTATGTTTCATAAAAGCAAATTCTTATATAATTGGATCTATTTCTCATTCCCGATAACTTTGGCAACATTAAAACACAGAATGAGTTGAAAGCTTTAGATTTTAAAGAATCAATTTAATATCTTGCTGCTTTTAATATACTTTTTACTCTTCTTCTCTCTGTCAGTTGCAACTTCTACACAAGAAAAACTTACTTATTATTGTAATCATACATAAATATCTGATTTCATCAGTTAACCTTAATCCACGATACTACTCATAGTAATACAAGAAACTGATTAACCAAATTTGGCAGTAGTATGGTCCCAGCTGTATTCACATAACTTGTAGAATTTGGCTAGCTTCAAATGCTGTTCCTGGTAAGAGAATTACTGGACTAGACACATGTCCAGCCTCCACACACACCATATTAGGGTATTCATCATCACCAAAATCTGACATATCTTTAGCTTGATCTACCCATGGGTTCCAAATCACTGTATCTGGGAAGTTATATTTCTGGATACGCATTTTACGTCCGGACACCACGTTAGTTATTATGTGCTCTTGAGGAGTGTTTTGGTAAATTTTGTCAGTCCACTCTCCAATGGTTACAACATCCCTAGCCTGAAATAAATAAATAATGAACCACCAAATTTAGAAAATAGGATTGTTAATACAAGGTATGATGAAAAAGTATAACTTTTCAAAGAAATTCGTTACGGAATTGAGCAACAAGAAGGAATGGGATCCAAATACCATTAACAGACTTGGAAAGAATGCCATTCAATGGTACACAGACGCCTCAAAAGCAATAGAAGGAACTGGGATAGGAGCGTTCGGGCCAGGAACCAAACACTCTAAAAGCTTGTGAAAACCCCCAAGTATCTTTCAAGCGGAAATCCACGGCATAAGAAAGTGCGCCCAGTTCAATATTGATAAATGCTACAGAAGACAAAGTATTATCATAATATCGGATAGTCAAGCAGCCATTAAAGCACTGAGCTCTTGTGTAATCAGTTCCAAAATGGTGTGCCTGGACAAACTCAATGAACTAGGCGAGAACAATATACTATGGATAGGAGGACACACTGGAATAGAAGGAAATAAAATAGCAGATGAACTAGCAAAGAGGGGGACTGAAAAACCTTTCTGGGGGCCTGAACCCTTTTGCGGAATCAGCCCCCATGTAATATTGGAAGAAATAGGTAAAGCCGAGAAAAAGAGAAGATCTGACCATTGAAAGGATCTAGTAGGGCTTATACAATCAGTAAAACTGCGATAAGAGTTTCAACAGGGATCCTAACAGGACATTGTCGCCTGAATGGGCACCTGAAAAAGCTCAAAATAGTGGAGGAAGAAGAATGCAGATTTTGTGGAATGGAAGAAGAAACCTCTATCCACATACTTTCCAACTGCACTGCAACTTCAGAATCCTGGAGCACAGCACCTGGGAGATTACTGGATAGAAGAGGAACATTTACCCAAGTTGAAGCCTGAAATAGGACTAAAGGAACTACTAGTTTCTGAGACTCTGCTCAGAAACTAAGTAGAAGTAAGGGGGCACAGATCTTTCAAGTCTCAGTGAATGTCACCCCAAAATACATACATACATAATGACATAAAACATATAAATATTAAAGCTCAAAATATTCTTGAAAGGTTATACCAAATTATATAATCAATTAAATATTTACCTCTTGGTATATAGCACCTTCCCGAGTCTTATCCACAAAGGTACAGCCTTGTAATCCAGTAATTTGACAACGCCTTACATCAGGAACTTTGAAATATGTATGTAGCAGCATATTAAAAGAGAATGTCAAGTCTTTACTGGGGTTATATACAGCAATATTGAAGTGTAATTCTTTTTCCCGAAGGATCAGTCTATATGTCAGTCGAAACCTAAAGATATATACAAAATGTAAATATGAAGTTTGTTGTTCTTAAGCAGTATTAACAACTCCTAATGCAAATTTATTTTTGTATGAGAAGTTGTGAAAAATGTGCACTATGTTAAGTTTAATATACATTTGACATACGGGTAATTCCACATAGATCTAGTAAAATCAGTATCCATAATAGAAAATACAGCCTCTACATCTCCACTTGGTAGTCTCTCTGGATTTTTTTCCAAATTCCACCTAATAATTCTAGCAAAACCATGTTGGGGACCAAAATTCCATGGTCCAAATTGAGCTGAAATATTTTTATCGTGTACATTTATAATGATCAGGATTTGTCGCTTTAATTAATAAAATGAAGAAAACTTACGAAAAACAAATGGTATGCCACCTCTTATAGCCTTTTTACCATCAAACAATGCTTGTTTGCTAAAAAAAATATATGTATCAGTAAAAAGGTAGGTTCTGGTTATTTACACATACATATGTATGCGTATATATACTCACTTGAGCAGTATTTTTTATCTTACCTTACAAATAATTGCTCTTGATTATTAACTCTCCATGAAACAACAGTGGCACCTGAAAAATTTAAATGCTTGAAAAAGTTAGGTTATGTTGATTTTTTTAAGCGGGTACTACTAATATTTTGAAATGGTCTAGTATGTATAACATATTATACATGTTGCAATTTTACAGCAAAAACTCCTCACCATGTAAATTAATCGTGCAAGTGGTATTATTTCCCCTATCTAAGACTACCACACTAGTAGCTGCCATAGCCGTTTTTGTTAGCCTCAAGCCTGCTTCAGCCGGCCTAAACAATCTGAGATACTTGATGTTTACGTGTTCTATACTTGAAATCACACTTTCCGCGGTATTACCTGCGCGAACACACCACAGGTGTTAAGTCCCTCTGTCGGTAGTGAAAAAAATAATGTGTAAAAACGAGACGCGATACCGCTAACGTCAGTAACGTCGATTCAACCCAATTACATTCACAAATCGAAACCAGAATGGCATCTAACGATCTAAATATGCAGGAGCTCAATTGACTAGTTTTTCATTCATACACAAAAAACGGAAACATTTTAGATAATGGTTGAATCGAATCTTTTAACGCCATCTTCTAGAAGTTAACGTAAATACAATAAAGCAGTTTACTTTAAATCTTCATCCTGTTTATAAATATTTTAATTGCATTTATCTTTAATTAATCTAACATAATGAATGAATCGCTGGTCAATAAATGCAAATAATGTATAAAATATCCATTTGATTGTATATATTCCTACAAATTATGTTTTTCAGATGCATGAAGTTTTCTGAAACCTTCAATGTTTATATTCAAGTATAGATGTCGCTGAAATGTATTAACTTTAATATTTACTACATAAAATAGATTTTATTAAAGACGTGTTCTATATTATTCAAACATCTTTGAATTGTTTCATTTTTGGTTCATTATTTTGCATAAACTGCAATTGTCTGATTAATCGTTATTTTCCTATGATCTAGTAGATGGAGCTACTAACTGGAAGCGGGAGTGCCATTTTGTTTTCATTCAAAACATACTTGTTATTTGTGTTGCCTATATAGTAGTGCACATAGATGAGATTTATTAAATACTTTCTTAACAATAAATTGTTTATTTATAAAAATATGCTGTAAGACTCAAACATTCATTACTTTTATCGATGGTATTAAATCAAAGCTTTTATCTATAATTTAACACAATAGATACAGATTATTTATTACAAATTAACAAGCATGATGCCCTCATTTGAACTGGACAAGCACCGTAAATAAAGGAAGATAAATAAAAAACTCCTGTTGATACTATTTATTATTTTATTTCATTTATGTCCAATGAACACATTGTCAATAATTAATCTCAGATTGCGCCATTCACAGTGAAGTTACACATATAAGAAGAACAAATCAATGTGTAGGTGAACATGGGACGAAAAAGTAAACACTAGTTTGGCACATATTATGGCAGAGACGACCAATGAACAGTGTAGTTCTGACATCCCATGTTAAACAATCAAGTAATTATTTTAAAAATCTTTCAATACAAGCCAAAACAGTTTACAGGTTGAATTTCGAGTAGATAAATGTACTTTAAATGGATAAATATGTCATCATGTCAATTATATATATATATAAATCTTATGTAGGTTTATTTTAACATAACAAAAAATACTGATTGAATAGCAAATACTGTCAAATCAGTCTAGTGAAATATTTTTAAATTACACTTATCTATTCTTTAAAATAATCACCTTTTCCAGAAAAGTAAATATCATAATGTATAATATTATTTACTTTCAATTGTATTCATCACTGGTTGTTTCATTGCATTCAGAACCATGTAGAATATAATACCTATAAAAATATAAACTTCAGCACAACAATTCATCTCAAAGTTTCGTAGAAAATAAATAGGTATAACAGGGTATATTCTAAGATTTAGTTGTACCTACGTTGGTTAGTTGTACATGGAAAAGATTAATTTGAAAAAATTTGCAAGAAAATAATAAATTTGTAGGTAATTAATAATAATTTAATACTGGATTGTAGAATAGATAAGATTAGTACACTTTCAAAAATAAAACAATATTCATTCAACAAAAGTAGGTCAATGATAATACTTTTAAAAACTTTCTTTCTATACAGAGTTCGGTAAAAGTTCGCGACCGGACAAATATCGCCGAAAATATAAATTTTCCGGAAAATCTGTTTATACCACAAATTTCACTCCAACTTAAACTATACCTAAATACAGAGGGTTCCGAGTTATGCTGACTTTTTTGAAAATGTGGACATTTCGAAAAACATTAATAACTCATAGATATAACAAATTCTAGCAAATTTTCTCTTACATCTAAATAGTTGGACATTCGTTGAATGTATTTCACTATTGAGTACTAAATATCTCTTTACAGGGTGTTCAGAATTTTCAGTTTCATTATTAGATCATTCAATGTGCAGTATCAGGCTTATTTTAAATGGAACACCCTGTATTTTAATAATTTATCATATTAAAAAAAATTTCCTCTTTCGAATGGTATAAGGGTGTCCCATACCTAGGTATTATACTTTTCGTGCAATTTACAATTTTCTTGAATTTTATGCTAAATCGATTTTGAAACATCTGCAATTTTCTCTAAATTTCAAACTAATGATCTTGACCCAGTTGTTGTAAGAAACTAAATAGATCACGTTTGAAGCCTTCAGAAAATATAGGGTTCTGCTATCCTATACCGAGTGGTTAAAAAGATATAGCCACCCTCACAGAAAAAGTAAATTGAACGAAAAGTATAATACCTAGGTATGGGACACCCTTATACCATTCGAGAGAGGACATTTTTTTTAATATGATCGATTATTAAAATACAGGGTGTTCCATTTAGAATAAGCCTTATACTGCACATTGAATGATATAATAATGAAACTGAAAATTCTGAACACCCTGTAAAGAGATATTCAGTACTCAATGGAATACATTCCACGAATATCCAACTATTTAGATGTAAGAGAAAATTTGCTAGAATTTGTTATATCAATGAGTTATTAATTTTTTCCAAAATGTTCGTTTTTAAAAAAGTCAGAAAAAATATAACTTTGATACGCCACACTTTATTAGAACACCCTGTATATTTCAAAATATTTTCAAATTATAGTTTAAATTGGAGTAATATTTGTGGTATAAAAAGATTTTCCTAAAAATTTATATTTTCTGCGATATTTGTCCGGTCCCGGACTTTTGGCGAACTCTGTATAAAATTGTAGGATTTCCCTTAATTTTTTTAGTTTTCGTATTTTTCGCATTTGGGTAGTAAATTGTAAATTTGGCATAGAATATACCCTCAAGTACCTAGTAAATGAAAATATTTGAAAATGGAGAGGTATAATGGCGCGACCTGGGCACTAGCTACTTTAGTGACACATCAATATAAATAAATAGAATTCAATATTTTAAGGTACCTTTAAGGCTAGTCGAGATCACTAGTGCACTATTTACCCCTACACTTGCGCAGCTGCACGAAACTTAGGTTAAAGATGATCGTCCATGTTTAAAAAGAGTGGCAAAATCTTATATCTGATTCCCTAAATAATTTTCGTGTTTCTCTTAAATTTGTGAGCAGACTCCATCGCGTTATTCGACACGATGCGCTATATAGTAACATTTTGGTTGATAGGGGGTTTTAACTAACTATAAGAACACTAATATAGCGTCCTTCACGAGCTTTATTCTACTAAGCAGTGAGGGCCATTTTACACAATTAGATAGGTACCTACATATTTCTGTCTACACGAAAAAAAATTATAAAGTGCCGATTTAAATAATTTCAAACCACTACTTACTTATTAAACATTTAAATAATAACACAAAATACTTATTTCAATTTTTTCAATCATGCCTCACAAATTTAAGGAATCGATTGTTGTTTTTTTATTTTTTTGGTAAATACCTATTCATTCATAAAAACATATATTTCCTACATCTTTCAACTGGACGTGAAATTCCTATATTTTAATAGAAATACTTTAAAACTTTATTTTTTTGTTAATACTCTTGTAGATAATTAATTCCTTTGGATAACAAAATTATCAACAATAGATATATTGTAATAGATATTATTATAACAAACATATAAAATAATATAGTACCTATTAGACTTGTCCTTGAGAAGGGCAAAATCGAATTCTAATGGTCTTACCCCCCAAATTGGTTCGTAATAATTCAAAAAAAAATGTTAGAATTTTTTAAAATTTTTCCCTCCATATTTACCCACCGCTAGGAAGCCTTACTTTTTCCCATAAGAAAAGCATTGATTTTTCGTGTTTTTAATCATTTTTTTACCGCTGCCATAATTATCAGCAGAAAAATCGTGAAGTAGAAATAAGAGGAATAAAATGGCAAAGGTTACAAATACTAGAAAATTTTTCGCTGAAGATTGTAAATTCTCAGAAATCGCTGAAAATAGAAAAAAAAAACTTTTAACTTCTATATTTAAACCTGTGAAATATATTTTGCGACTTTTTCTTTCTATTTCCAGCAATTTCTGAGAATTTACAATCTTCAGCGGAAAGTTTTCTATTATTTGTAACCTTTGCCATTTTATTCCTTTTATTTTTAGCTCTCAAATCAACATTCTTCGAATTTTTTTGCTTTTTTCCGCGTTTTTCGCAACATAGAGAATAGAGATGTGATCGATCTAGCCCAAAAATGCTTGTATCGAATTCCAAAAAATTCGACAAAAAGGTAACATTACTATCAACATTTTCTGAGACTTAACGATTTTTTAGCTGATAATTATGGCAGCGGTAAAAAAAAAGAAAATCACGAAAAATCAATGCATTTCTTATGAGAAAAAGTAAGGTTTCCTAGCGGTAGGGACATTTTTTTGAATTATTACGAACCAATTTGGGGGGTAAGAACATTAAAATTTGATTTTGCCCTTCTTAAGGGCAGATCTAGTACCTTTATATACCTATATAAATTTTTATATAGGTAATGTTCTGTATTTTTTTGATTTTCGGATATAATTAATAATAAATCTATCAATAATAATAATAATATCAATAATTAACATCTTTGACATCACAACGTAAGTATGTGTTTTATAAAAAGAGAGGTAATATAATAAAAGTCACAACACAATTTATTTTCAGCAAAATCAGAAACCAAAAAATAAATGTGCCTACCTTTGTAAGTGTTATACAGTGTGACCATTTTGTTTGGGAGCACCCCCGTAAGATCCGCATTTTTCAACCGATTTTGTTCTAATTTTTTTTCTTAGATTCAGTATCAAAAACAGTATTTTGGCACAAATTTTCATAGCCTAATTTTGGTAGTTTACATTTTTAATGATCCTGAATCCAGTGGTATAGTTATATTTGAGGAAAAAAAAAATGCCTTAAGTACTTTTGTCTTTTTTGGTAAAGAAAAATTAACATAGAGGGCCTCGAAAATAGTAATTAAGCTATGAAAATTTGTGCCAAAATATTGTTTTTGATACTGAATCTAACAAAAAAAATTAGAACAAAATCGGTTGAAAAATGCAGATTTTACGGGGGTGCTTCCAAACAAAATGGGTCACGCTGTATATAGATTGACTCCAGTGTATTCTGTTTCAGCTGAAAATCGACAATGTTCTCTTTCATTGCTACCGCTTTTCTTTTTCGCTCACTTATATAAAAAAATTGTCTACACTTCCAACAATTACAATAATACATCAATTTATGTTTTCAAATTTGAACACATAACAAAATATACTCTAAAAACTATTACCAATCGTTTGTTTTAAAGACATTTTCAAGTATTTTTTTTTTTAACAATTTTATTTAAATATTCGAATTTAATATATAAAAGTTTGAGATTACATGTAGAGAAGACGTAAAAGGATAGTAGGTATGCTCAAAAGCAGCTAAAATTATTTTTTCACATGATGATATTTTTCATGAGTTATTTAAAAGACTCTCCTCGTCATGTAGTCTATAAATTCACTTACTATCTACTATATCAACTACTGTATAGTTATATATTTAAAACAAAACAATAAAAATAAAAAGCGGTTCATATTTTTTTCCCTTCACAGTTACTTCTATCACTCTTTTTGTTCCAAACTATCCTGAGTAGACGTGCTTGGCATTCTTCACTTTCGAGTATGTAAATAGAGATGAATGTTTAAATCAAAACTATGCAAAATTAATAAGAATTCATGCTTCAGAATATCAAATTAAACACAGAGCTTTTTAAAAGCTTTTAATTCTTCCCACAGATCTAATATGTAGGGCTGGATATCCAAAAGAAAACATTCAATTACAATTCAAAAGGATGCGAATTAAAAAAAGTATTTTATTTTGGAAGAGACCTTTGAAAATTGGCAATTAAATACATAGAAGTGAGATTTTAATTTAAACACTCAGCTCTGTTTATTTTCAAACCTACATACATAATTCGAGAGGTTAATAGAATATTGAGCCACCTTATTATACAATTGGCAAAAGCGTATCTAGAAAAATAGAAATACGAAGTTGCCACACAATTTTATTATATATAACAAGACTCAATATAATCAGTATATCAAAGTACCTACACTGTGGGCCGAAATAAAGAAGTACGTTTTTTCAGCGATTTATTTTCTTTTTGCAGGGCTAATAACCTAAAATGTACTTAACATGACTGTGAATTTGGAAGAAAAAATAATGTGCAGGGTCGGACTAACTAAATAACATTTTAACAACTAACACATTTATGAAAACAGTTTAGTAACTTTAACTAGTATGAATGTGTACTGTATACATATACAGTACTGTTACGAGATTCGACGACCAACGGTTATATATTTTTTAACATTTTTGTTTTGATTGTGTCAATTTATAATCTTCAGATATGTCATTATGTAAGGTATAGAGTATACTGATTTGAAAGTTCTTGCATTACATGATTTCCGATAAAACTCCATGCAACATTCGTGCTTCTATAGAAATGTGTAGATGTTAGAAACAAATAAAAATTGTAGATTTCGATCGAAAGTTTATAATATATGTATAGGAGCTTTCTTAACATCTACAAATTTCTGCAGAAAAACATGTTATTTAAGACTTAGTAAATAAAGTTTGTAATTCTATCACTCATAATTTGACATTTAATACCTTTAATATTATTTATTATTTATTAAGTTAATATTGCTCAAAATTCTTAGATTTAATAGGTACGCGATAAACGTTTTTGTTAAATTACCATCTAAAAGAAAAAAATCGTATGACTAACTATTCAACAACAGATTTACAAAAATAGTCCATAGAAAAAAACGAGTTTTAAAGAATGTACCTAACACGTTATATTATTAGTTCGACAATACTGGATTTGAAATTGTTTTTAGGTTTTACTGCACATTAAATAACTGAGCTCACTATCATTGAAATTTTGTTATAATCCTAGAACTTCCAGTAGAGTTTGTAAATATTAAATATAATTTTTTCTGCACATGAATAATGAACTCTAAAAACAGTTTCGAAACCACTTACCAAAATTTGTATTGATCGTCAGTGTTCAGGTCTTTGTAAGTACCTTTTTCAAATTGTCTAAAAAATCTCTCATCATTTTTAACCTGCTAGAATTTATGGCAATATCAATTTAGAACAAAGACCGACAGTAAACAATCTAACTTTTTAAAACTGCAATGATTTATTTAAGAATTCAACTATTTATTGTGATTTTTGAAAACATTTAAATAAAAAATACTTTCATAAACTATGTACACCGAAGCTACCGAGAAATAGATCTTGTGTCTATTGGTTCGTTTTTGGAAGATAGTAAGGAAGAAGGTCCGATAAATAGGTAAAGCCGAGAAAAAGAGAAGATCTGACCATTGGAAAGATCTAGTAGGGCTTATACTATCAAAGTCTCTTCTGGGTGACTACAACCTGTTGAGATCAAATGAGTGCATAAGTCAAAGTAAAACTGCGCTAAGAGTTTTGTGGACTGATCGAGACGTGAACGGTCAGAAGCACCGCCCATGAAATGCGCACGAAATTAGACCTCAGAAATCATTCTTTAATGTTGTTTCGAGCGATAAACATTTTTGTACAGTGCCGGATTGAGTTAGTTAAGTGAGTAATGGAGTTTAAAAGTAAACTAATTAAACACAGTTTGAACAGTCTAACTCGTGAAGTGGTCGCTTATGTATTTAAATATATGGAGGAAGAAAAATCTACAGGAGTGCTAAAAATGTCTCTCGAAAAGTTGTATGAACGAGTTATTGCTGCAAAGGGTGTGTCTGAATCAAGTATTCGAAGAATTGTGAATGAAAAAAAGGAAATATATGCTGGTTCCAAAGCATCCTTTACATCTCCAAAAAAACTAAAAAAGGGAAGAATCCTATGACCGACTTAGACGATGCAGAAGTAGTAAAATCAATGGGCTTTCGTTAGAGAAAAACAAAAACCAACAGAAAAATTTTAATGAAAAAGCACGATATTCGTCAATTAAGAGTGTCTTATATACGTGCCATTTAAAGTTATAGAAATGAAAAAAGACCGATTGTATATATGGATGAAACATACATTTACAGTACTCATACCGTGGGTACTTGTTGGAATGACAATTCCCATGAAAGACTAACAAGACCCATATCAAAAGGAAAAAGATTGATTATTGTTCACGCTGGGAATGAAACAGGCTTCATTGGGAAGGCTAATATTAATAGGTTATTTGAGAGAAAGTTGTGTTAATGACCTATTACATTTTAAATACGCATTTAGTACAAATAATTTAATAGTATTGCAAATTTTAGACAAATGAATAAAAATAAGTGAATTTCTGCATTTACCCCTTAGTCCGCATCATCGTATGTTTGCCTTTCTGTTTTCCGAATACTTTCTCTGTTTAATACTGACTGTGGCTTCGCGCATCTCGAAGTTCTCCTATCGTTCATGTCTCGATCTGTCTTCTGTACATACAAGAAGGTCCGATATTTTTGTATCGTCTCTATCTCTATCGTCTTTGTTTATTGCTCCGGAGATTCGGTGTATATATACCTAGTCTTTTCTATTAAATATTATTGTATCTAATGATTTTCTGTATTTAAAAATGACAAAACTTATTAGGACTGTTTGAAGGAACTTACAACCTTACGGATTCCTTATTAATTCTACGTGTTTTTTTAACATATATTGCTTTGTTAGTCGGGAATTTAATTTTACTGATTTATTTAATTCATTTTGTAAATAAATAGGAAAAAGTTTAGAGGTACATATTATAAAAAAAATTAAATTCGACAAATATTAAGTACGAAACTTCAATTAAATTTTACTTTTTCCATTTCAACAAAACATAAGAATTTACTGAAATGTATAAACACATTAGATAATTCTCAATTTAAAAACTAAAAGATCAAGGAAAAGTGTTTCCCTCAAAAGACAAATCCGGATTCAGTAAGTAAATAATCATTACGACAATCTTGAGTGAACATTGTTTTCATTCATAGCAGACACATTTCATGGTCCATAAAGCATCTTATTGAGAAAGGAAAGGACGATGAAAGTGAAATATCAAACGAGTCAAGTCCTGTCAGCTCCTTCAGATGAGCAATGCCAATAAGGCATCAATTGTCCGTCTCCCTTGCTGAGTTTTTTCTTTGATCTCCATTTGTCTGATGAAAGGAAAAATTTGACTAGGGAGAC
>CAJUYG010000593.1:197594-230390 GCA_910591675.1 Galerucella calmariensis
AATATTTTTCAGCTGTCAAATTTCCATCTATAAATATAGGACCAATAATATGGTCGCCTATGATACCGGCCCAAACGATCACTTTTTGAGGGTACTGAGTATGTGTCTCACGTCTCAATAAGGATTCTCTGCTGACCAATATCTACAGTTTTGTCGGTTTACCTCTCCATTCAATGTGTATGTTGATTCGTCAGAAAAAAGAATGGTACCAAGAGCTATCTCATATCTGTTCAGATTATTCATCAATCTTTCGCAAAAATCCATTCTACGATCTGGATCGTCTTCTGTTAACTCCTGCACAAAAGTTAATTTGTAGGGATGAAGTTTTTATTTATAAAGACATCTTAGAACAGTTGTATGTCTAACATTTTCACGGGCAGTTTGACGTGTACTTGAAGTTTGATTCTCTTCGACACTAACAAAATATCCACTTTCACATCATCTGCAACGAAGTGTGGTTTTCTTTTCAATGGTTTGACATGTCCAAGTTCTCTGAATCGTGCATGAATTTTAGACACAGTACTTTGTGAAATATTAGGCAATTCGGGATACCTGTGATTAAATAAGTTTGTTACTTCATCTTGACTTCTGCAGTTATCCCCGTACCAGATCATCATTAAAATCTCAATTCGGTGAGTTAAATATTTCATTGTTATGTCGACAAGGAAAGAGTGTTTGACAAAGACTTCACTTTTTCAGTATAAACTGTCAACACATCAACAACTGACAGAATAGAAAACAATCCTCATTATTTACCGATTTAAAACAATCCACATTATTTACCGATTTTGTCAAATTATTGGCGTTTTTAGGCAATTTTTAGGTACCTATTTATGATAAAATTCATGGGCGTAGCAGGTTTTTTTTAATATACAAATACGTCTAATAATTAGTTAGTTTAGATTTTTGATAAATCCAAATTTAGCTAATTTAAAAAAGTACCAATATTTCAAGTGTAATAAATTATTAATTTTAATATTTCACCCTGTATAATTCATAATAATTGACCATACATTATTTAGTTTGTTTGGAATCGGTTCATTAAGAGGATTCCAAAAATATGCAAATATCATTAAAAAAAAAAACAACACCGACTATGGCATACTTGCGTGAATCACCCTGTACATTTAAATTTATGTTTACATAACGCACAACTCAATTCAAAAGTTGACGTGTCTCGGCATTTTTTATAATTTTCTAAAATAATGACATAAAGAATTTTATTCCATAAGTGGGTTCCACACTATATATCTATGTATTGACAGTAATTTATCTAAATTTTCACTTTTAAACTATGTTTTTTTTTTGAAATTAAATTAATGGCAATCATATAAAACAAATGATCGATTTTTAATTGTTAAAAAAACACTACTACCGAACAAATTGTACAATTTCTACCCTCGCGTGAGCACATCACGGTATCCTAGTTAATAAAAACGCACTTCCGCCTTTCTGAATTCATCATGATTCGGTTTGACCCTTAATTTTTTGTTGGAAATTGTCTCCAGCGAAATCGGCGAGCTTACAAATTGGATTCCGGAAATTGATTTTCGTTTAATACCAAGTAAATTTTTTTAAATTTAAAATAGTAACACTCTGGTTGAGAAAAGCAATCATGCAATCAAAATGAAAAATATTGCGTTAAAGGTAGTGTAAGGGCCCGTTCCCACTTGGACGGGCCGTCTGAAGAGACGGATATGCCAGTAGCAGTATTTACATGACAATGTGGAAACACACGTCTTCCGTTTAAACAGACTATAGGTTGGAAAGGAAACATCTTCTTAAAGAGAAGAGATGTTTTCTTGTGGAAATACCTAGCTTGAGTAGTATTAAATCGATTTATATGACAGGTTTGAACTAGATAAAGCCTATCAAGGATTCACTCAATTTTGAGTTAAATATAATACGACTTGAGGTATACACTGTGGGCAGTACATTTTTTAATTGTCCGGAGTTAGGAATCACAGAACAGCTCGTATTCGATTTGCCAGGAAGCATCAACATTGGATTGTCGATGACAGGAATAAGATTTCATTTCCTGACTAGTCAAGGTTTTGTTTACGTTCTCCAGATGGCCGTGAAAGAATATACCGAAGAGAGGCGAAATGTTTGACCAAGAAAATTTTTTCTCAAGATTCAGTTATGGAGGAGGATCGGTAATGGTTTGGGGCGGCATAAGCATGGAAGCTCGTACTGATTTAGTCATTGTTGGCGGCGGAGCAATGACAGCTAACCGAGATATATTCGTGATGTGCTAGATCCACATGTAATTCCATTTGCACCGTTTATAGGAAACGAATTCATGTTTATGCACGACAACGTTCGACCACATATTGCGAGGATTGTATCTCAATATTTGGACGAAACAGAAATTCAAAGGATGAACTGGCCATCACGTAGCCCAGACCTCAATCCAATTGAGCACGTCTGGGACATGATGGGCAGACGAGTTCGTAACCGAGCTCCTTCTCCAAGTAATTTAAATTTTTTTAAGGATGCTTTGGTCCAAAAATGGGATCAGATTGACCAGATGGAGATTCGACATCTAATAGTGGGTATGCCTCGACGCATTGAGGCAGTCATTCGCGCTCGTGGGGGAAATACCCGTTATTAACTTGTAATAATTATTAGTTTATTTATATATAATTATTTATATTTTATAATTTTTTTTATAATTCCGACCCTGTACATTATTTTTGCTTCCAAATGTACATTCATGCTTAGTACATGTTAGGTTATTAGCGCTGCAAAAAGAAAATGAATCGCCCAAAAAACAAAAAAAATATTTTCAATTAAAAAGTGTACTCCTTTATTTCGGCCCACAGTGTATACTGTTTATACAGTTGAAAAAATAATGATGTAACAGATTATTAGTATATCGAAGATAGACACAACCGACCGTCTGCCTGAACGCTGTTCAGATAAACATTATTTTTGGCAGTTTGCAGTTTATTTATCGAAAATGTCAATTTTTTTTCGTATTCTTGATATATTTTTTAAACCTTATAAATCAACTGCCTGTTTTATATGAATTAATTTCAAGTTAAGTGAACACCAATAACCGAACTTAATTGACGATAATTATTCTTAAAACATAAGCTGGGAATATTTTGATAAAAGACGAACAGGCAGAACGAGAGCAGAAAGTTTGGTTTGCTAGAATTAATTATGTTCTGGAGTTAATTCATCAAAAAATACAATAAATATGAATGAATTACACAATACATAACGTACATCCATGACAGCCCCTGTATTTAAGTAGATTTCCCACTTTAGGGAAAAATGTTTTTTGTTATTGCGTAAAATACACGATCCAATTTAACTTTACAAAATTAAGTTTACAATGTTTATTACTGCAGAAGTGTTTTTAAATGGAAAGCCGGATTTGCGGAAATTCCCCTTTTCATCTTTCACATATTAATATCCTGTGTCATTAGACCAATAAAAGGACATGATAAACGATATAAACATAATTTGATGAAGACTCTGAAAGCTGTCATTAGCCTTTATTACGGACATTATACTTTGTCGAAAATATCTAGAAACTTTGTTATCTTTTTTACTTGCTCTTGTTTAAGTCTTAATTTCATTTCAAGAAAGGTTTTACTGTCGTTCTAGTCGCATTAATTTCACACAGAATCAATATTGACTACCTGATTGCATATTGCAAAATCCAAGACGCTGAGCTTTCATGTTTTAAGAGCTTCATCAAGACCTACTTATACCTTTTTCTCTATTTGGCTCTCGAGCAAATTTCATACGAGAATCCCACTTTTGCAATATATGCCACAACTGCAAAAACCGTTTGATGACTAAAAATATAGTTCACTTGTGCACACAATCACAGAAATTGCAATAAAACATTTTTAATAATCCTATCCAGATATTTTTATTTTTTCTCTTATTTTTTGGGAATCAAACTACACTAATAGGAATTTGAATTTTGAATAAAATCATGCTATAAGCGTTAAAAAAGGGGTAGTACAATCTTTATACGATAGGGCCAGAATTATTTGTTCTAATGATAATCATTTCACAAAGGAGAAAACTCTACTAAAAAATGTTTTAGATGTCAATAATTACCCGGCAGAATTTGTAAATGAAGAAATTAAGAATATGGAGAAGGGCTCATTGTTAATACCCCATAATAATAACAATAATATTAATAATTCAGCTAACATAATTTTTAAAAACTTGACAATACCGTATGTTAAGGGTTTATCAGAAAGAATTAAGAAAATTGGTAATCAATTCAATATTCGAACTAGCTTCAAATCTAACAATACGTTGAGATCTATACTAACAAAAATGAAGAATAGTCTTCAAAAAATTGCATATATCAGATATCTTGTGAATGCGACAAATTCTATCTAGGTGAAACATCTAGACCATTGGAAGTCCGAATAAGTGAACATAAAAAATATATCAAAGATAGGGAGTTCTTTAAGTCAGGTATTTGTAAACATGCTTGGGAAGAGGGGCATAAAATTCAATGGGATTCGACAAAAATAATATTGAAAGAGCCCAATAATAAAAGACGAAAAATCAAAGAAAGTGCTTTAATACAACTAAATACAGATAAATGTGTAGCTAGTATTTCAGCCGAATGTAGTCAAATTTAGTTACCAATGCTAGAAAGAGAAATTTCCAATAATCAATTACCTGCGTTATCAGGATAGCATCATAAGTTTTTATCCAGGTTTTCTTATGATTTATCATTGGAATAGTTGTTAATCGATACACACTTCAATACACAAAATCACCAAACTGAGTTATACATGTTTTGAAAACAAAAATGATCATACAAAAAAGTAACAACAAACGCGTTTTATTAACAACATTTCCAAAATAAGCGCTATCCCAATAAAAACCGTTCCTGGAACGTGCACTTCACTGGATTCCATTTCTAGTAGACTATCATATCGTTAGAATGTCATAAAATGAAATATTCTATTTCACATTTTACCAGAGATGTGATCTACTATGAATTGATTGTCTAGTTGTCATATTTTTTTCGTTGTGTCAGATAGGGACCAAAAATTATTTTATTACTAGTTAATCTTGACAACGGTAGCTGGAACGCTACCTAAAAACATTATTGTGGTTTGATTCCCAAAAGAATAAGAGAAAAAATATTAAGTAATGCCACAAGGAACTTACAAAAGATATAAATATTTTTAGTCAAAGTTCTAAATCTCTATAAGATCTTCGAACAACAAATTCTCCATGTCTCAATCAATATTTTCTCAATGTGACCTCAATAAATGTACAGGTATAAGAGTTTTAAGATGTATTTAAACTATTATTCGATAACTTCGACAAGAACTTTCCAGGACATCCTAATATGAAAGTTTTCTCAACAACATTTCTCTCAAGCTTTTTTTTACCAACCGACAGGGCCGTATCTAGGGCGTGGCAAAGGTGGCACTTGCCACGGGCGCAAAGTCCGCAGGGGCGCCAGAAAATATCAAAAAATAAAGAAATAGAAGAGCCAAGCAAAGTAATTCGAAAGACGTTTTTCGCGCGAGGGGCGATGGCGAGAATTATCCATTATATGTGGCAACACAAAAAGAAAACCCAAAAATTGTAAATAAAATTGTCTTAAATTAACTTTTTTACACCATTGATGGAACTTTCTAAAACTGAAGCAAATAAAATTGGAATTGAACCAAAATTACAGGAGTCAAGAAAACGAAAAAAACCCAAAATGTCAGGAGAACTAGCCAGTGATGAAGCTTATCTTTTTGATGCGAATGCAAAACTAAGAATTGGACTGTTACAAGTGATTGATAAAATAATAATACAAATTGAAAAAAGATTTGTTGCTTTGAACGAAGTGGCAGACGACTTCAGTTTTTTGAAAGGAAGTGTTATTCAAACTATGACTATTGACGATTTAATAAAAAGTGCTGCAGATCTTGCATTAAAGTATCCTTTAGATTTAAATGCACATGAATTTTCATTGGAAATTGAAAGTTTTAAATTTCAGAGTAACTTAATTTTAGACAATTTTTCTGAAATGGGATCATTACAACTATTAAATGGTATATATGATCTGAATCTTGAAAATATTTATCCAAATCTTCAAACGGCGTTGAGAATATTTCTGAGTTTGCCAGTGACAACTGCTACTTGTGAACGTACCTTTAGCAAATTGAAACTTATAAAGTCGTACCTTCGTTCAACTTTGGGACAAGAGAGATTATCAAATATGTCAATCCTCGCCATCGAAAAAGAAGTGACATGTACCCTAGATTACTCTGAATTGGTTGATATGTTTGCAGATGTAAAAGCAAGAAAAGTGAGATTTTGAACACTGTACGTTACTTACCTACATAATTATTATTTTCTGGTCAATTAACCAAAAAAAATTTTACTTTATTTGTTATATTTTTAAATTTTTAGTTTTTTTTTTCAAAAATATAAAAGTTTTTGTATTGTTTTTCAAGATTGTTTAATTTTAATGCATTTCATTTGAAATGTCTATTTCAATGTTAGCAATAAAAATAAGTAAATATCCATAATACTGCGTATTATTTTAAAATAGTAACCACAATATATGACCAAAATTATAAAAAAAATACTGGTTGAAAAAATCTACGCAAATGCGGGGCGCTGTCTAGTATGTTGCCACAGGCGCAACAGTACCTAGATTCGGCTCTGCCGGGCAACCGAGCTATCGGTGTGGAAGTTTTTAGCTATTAATGTTAACTTTAAACTTCAAAGTTATAACTGATAAAGGAGAGAGAATTTTGAAGTGTTGATGTTGGCGATTTTTTTTTAATTAGTTCCTATCGACCAAATGAACCTAGAAGGTTTTAGTGCTTTCAATTTTTTTATAAATCTTGAAGTAGTTTTTTTAAAAGTACTCAAAGTTATATTTTTTAACGAGCGAGGAAGTTTGTGACATGAGCCTTCGGGCAAATCATGCGGAAAAGTAAGTTTATCACATGTTTCACACATTATTTTCATCTAAATGTTATTTGAATCATGAAAAAATAATTTCCTATAAAATATTTATTATTACCGACGCCATGAGGAGTTTTAGTGGATAATAGAACGCTTATGGATTCTGTTAATTAAATTTAAACTTACTCAAATAAATTCAATGTATGAAAAAAATAGCGGTTAATTTATAATTAATAATCTATATAATGAATCAGCTCTTCCTGAGAGAAAAAGTATCAAAAATATTATTTAATGTGTCTGTACACAAGATAAACGTTCTGCTCTCATCTAGAAAGTAGACATTAAGGAGATTTATAAGATTGAAAAAGCTCCAAGAATAATCGTAAATAATGAAACAATGGAGACATAAGTAAGCACATCAAAATAAAGGTCTTTATGTATAATTTTTGTATAAACAAAAGAAATTTGCTGATATGAGATATGGGGCGATAAGATTTCATCCCTGTGGGGGGATCTACTCGTGACAACCTTGTCTTATTGCAAACCCACATCTCCTCAGCAATAAATAATCAACAGGATCTCGTAGCAACTATCTTTGATATCGAAGGTGCTTTTGATACAATCTCCAGAAATGCAATAATCAACAAACTATTACAATATAAACTAGATGGCAACATTCTCTTTTTCATACAAAACTTTTTAACTGCAAGGTCATTTAGAGTCTCTGCAAATGGTAAACTTTCCTAGCCTCAAACCCAAAATGATATGGTGTCATGCGCCAACTTTCCTACCCCATAAAATATGTTCAATATGCTGATGATTTAATTGTCTACTGCGATGGAAAATCTGTTTCCACCATCTGCAAACTTCTACAAAACGCAGAAAATTTGCTGCAAGATAAAGCCAACAACCTACATCTCTCTTTATCTCCAAGTAAATCGAAGGTCATAAAGTTTAGCAGAAGATCCCCATCCGGTACACCGCTAATCTTCTTTAATAACTCCCTGTTACCTGCTGTTAATCATTGCAAAATTCTTGGATTGACTTTTTCGACTCTCGGCTTGATTGGAAACTTCATATCAACACACTCAAAGGCATTTGTCTTGGAAGACTTAATATCATCAAAGCTCTCTGCCACTATCACTGGGGATCCGACGAAAATACTTTACTAAGAGTTTACAGATCCCTCATCCGTTCTAAACTAAACTACGGCAGCTTTATTTACATGTCAGCCTCCAAATCCACCATCGACTCACTGAACTCTATTCACAATAAAGCACTTCGACTCTCTCTCGATGCTTTCCGTTCTAGTCCAGCTGCTAGTCTATACTGAGAGCCACCCCTGTTCCTAAGACGTAAACCTCTCCTCCTTTCACACGCTGCATAAACATCTTCCAACCCTTCTAACCCTGTTTACCCTTTGTTTACATCAATATCTCAACATCATCCTTCCAACACTACTTCCAAACGTAGCGTAAAATCTATTGCCCATCTTCTTTTCCCATTACTGAGAATACCGACCTTTCAATGACCACTCCGCTCCCCCAACCTCATACCTCCTTGGACTAAACAACTTCCTCTAGTCAATACCTCCCTTACCAAGTTCAATAAACATGAATCTCCCAACATACTTATAAAGCAAGCATTTTTGGAAATATGAATTGAAAAAAAATTATCCGGCTCGAAGGACCTTTTAATTTGAATAAAATGATCGAAAAACAGAAGCAAATATTAACGAATCACGATGATGTATATAAATAATTAACAAGAAACTTTTTTCCACCAATTTTCAGATGAAAAATTCCTCTAATAATTCCAAATTGTCCTAAAAAATAGTCGCAAATATTTTTCCGACTCGAAGGACCATAAAAAGTGAGTAAAATCATTGAAAAAATGGAGGGAAATCGACAATAAATTTTTTCAATAAGAGACCTCTACTGTAAAATGAATGAAAAAAAATTATCCGGCTCGAAGGACCATTTAATTTGAATAAAATGATCGAAAAACATAAGCAAATATCAACAAATCACGATGATGTTGAAAAATAATCAACAAGAAACTTTTTTTCACCAATTTTCAAATAAAAAATTCATCTAATAATTCTAAATTGTCTTGATAATAATAAAAATAGGCATAGCAATATAAAACATTTTATATCATTGAGCATGCTTTATCTTGAAAAAAAGTAATAATTATATTATTTTTTAAAATTTGTTAAACAATGTATAATTAAGATATGTTAATAAGAGAAAATTGCTTGTTTTAATAGTGCTATGATATTTAATTTACAAAATATTAAAAAAGTGGAAAGTTTCGAATAAATTAGGGTTAACGATAACATGTTGGTTGAAGCGATACATGGAAGTTATCAGGTGCGAAATTTAATTTATTTACTAGAATTTCCGAGGACAAAAGCAGCAATCTATATGAAATACGAATGGTTGATTTCAACAATAGCCCATCGAGCCATAAGTGCTGAATAGTTACTCACTGATTAACGATATTAACCCATCCCATTTCCCTTCTCATCCATCCATGCATCAAATCTATACTACATTTTTTAATTAGCTGTATTTATTAAAAGCTCATATAAATTAAAAAAAAAATATAACAATCCTCATCTTGTTATTAAAAAAGATCTGTATATTTGTAAAAAAATATTTTAACACTGTCTTGAAACTGTTAACGAGATAATAGTAGCAATCATCTCGTTTCTTGATCCATGAAGTGATCTTATCGGATCAAAGAATGATAGAATTTCAATAATTGGTTACATTCGACTGCTTCCCATTAATTTTCAAAAGACAGTTGCATCTTGTTGTTATTTCTCTCCAGCATGCATTAATCTTTAATTTACGCAAATGTTTTCAATATTGAAATAAATAAATAAGTTTACCCTATTAAAATATATACATAACTATTGTTTGGAAATTCACTCAATCAAGATTTGCTTTATTTAATTCTATATAGGTGAATTATTATGACTTCTAAATTGCGCATCCATACAATTTAATGAGTTCAATACACAGGTTTGTTTTGCAACTCATTTTACTTAAGAATTAGGTCATGCTACCCAAAACAATGTCATAAATATTAATAAAATTAAATCCTAGTGAAATTTTAACCCTTATAATATGTAAGTATGAATGTATAATATTAGGATGAGACATAAAAGATGTATTGTATCCCCTTTTTGGAACTTTAGTTCTTTACGTCAGGTTATGTTTGAGCGACCGGGGGTCGCGACGCAAAAGATCTGACCGTTACGTTACGTTACGTTATGTTACGTTGCTTCGTTATGAGCCTTGCTTGCGTGCGTGTGCTCTCTCCTGAGTCTCTCTCGTTTCGAGCGATTCATATGCTTCGCCTGGGAATCGAACCCGGGCCGCCCGCGTGGAAGGCGAGCATTCTACCACTGAACCACTGATGCTACATTAAAATTCTATGCAAAGCTGGTATTCGCAGTGCTGGTGATCTACTTGAATTTCTTCGGATAAATTTTCACTATTATTTCCATAATTTTTTTTTGCGCGATGGATCTTTTTTGTTTATTTACAGCATCGGTTGTCAGGACGGTAGGTTGTGTTTACTGGTTTCTAAGTTTAATACGTCGATAAGTGATTTACTTACCGTTCAGACGTCGAAAAGTAATAAATAGCATACAAACAATTTCAACAAAATGCAAAAAATATTTTAAACTGATCGAGAAGTATAAATGTCACTTTTGACATTTCGTTCATTTCGAAGAAATTTAAATTATTTTATTCGGAATTTATTTCGATACGATCGCGCAAAATTGGTGTAAGCATCTCGAACGTTAAGGGTAATTACAACGTTTGCATGTAGATTACTCACGTGAAATTGGACAAAATGATAGGAGGATTAAGGGGTCTAGCACATTTACTTTTCGAAATACAGGGTGTTGAGATTTTGAAAACTTGAATGTTTCAATTCGATAACTTTAAAACGGATGGATAAATTGATTTGACATTTGACAGGTTGTTTTTAAATGTAAAAGGGCATATTATGATAGAAATAGTAGTTTGTGCAATTTTTTCTACTTCGTTTCTTACTTACTGCACATACATAATGCCATTCAATGGTACACAGACGACTCAAAAGCAATAGAAGGAACTGGGATAGGAGTGTTCGGGCCAGGAACCAAACACTCTGAATCCACGCCATAAGAAAGTTCGCCCAGTTGAATATTGATAAAGGATACAGAAGACAGATGTAGGATAGTCAAGCAGCCATTAAAACACTGAGCTCTTGTGTAATCAGTTCCAAAATGGTGTGGGAATGTCTAGACAAACTCAATGAACTAGGCGAGAACAATATATAGTCACCTTACTATGGATTCCAGGACACACTGGAATAGAAGGATATGAAATAGCAGATGAACTAGCAAAGATGGGGACTGAAATACCTTTCTGCAGGCCTGAACCCTTTTGCGGAATCAGCCCCAATGTAATATTGGAAGAAATAAGTAAAGCCGAGAAAAAGAGAAGATCTGACCATTGGAAAGATCTAGTAGGGCTTATACAATCAAATACTCTTCTGGGTGACTACAACCTGTTGAGATCAAATGAATGCATAAGTCAAAGTAAAACTGCACTAAGAGTTTTAACAGGGATCCTAACGGGACATTGTCGCCTGAATGGGCACCTGAAAAAACTCAAAATAGTGGAGGAAGAAGAATACAGATTTTGTGGCATGGAAGAAGAAACCTCCATCCACATACTTTCCAACTGCACAGCACTTCAGAATCCTAGAGCACAGCATTTTTTAGGTCTCAGTAAAATACATACATACATACTTACTGCACAAATCCGAAGAACTATTCAAGATGAGCAGGAATCTAAAATGGGTCTAATAACTGAGAAAAGCTTTAATGCAGACAATGTGGTAAAAGGCCAAACATATACTGTTGAAATTTGAGTCATTAGACCGCAGAAGACAGGCAATATTCGGCAACCTAGGCTAACTCCCGAAGAATACCACAGTTAACCGCTGAAAAACCTTCACAAACCACGGAGTTCCGGAGGGGGTGTTGTGTAGTTAAGCCCGGAAGATGCAAAAAGCCCAAGAGGGGTTTATTATAAGAATAAAGTTATTTCATGAAGTCATTTGATGTTAAAAAATTTGAAGCATTTTACACTATGTTCTATTTATGATTCATTGATTTGAGTTAAAAGTTCACCCTTGCCATTTATTTCCATTTTCAGTATAATGTAACCATTCGTGTGATTACTATAATCTCGTTAAACAAAATTGTGTACTGCAGTGAATTTTAATTTTTACCAGCTCAAAAATCGAAAATGCAAATTTCCCATTAATTTGTGTACTATATTGGAACGTATGGAAAATGTGGGCCAGTCTACAGTAAATACGTGAAAAATTGAAGGGTAGTAGACAGTTAACCATAAAGGACGAATACGTTGGAAGGTTGTTATAAAATGAAATTTGGGAATTTCGATTCTATTAAGTAGTTTTATGTCCATTTCTAATTTCCTTATTTATCAAACGTTCACACTGCTTTGACAGTGGCGAAACTTTTCTGATAGTTCATTATAAACTCATCGGTATATTTGCAAGCAGTTAATCTACTCTAATAGTTGAAGAATTTTGAGACTTAATGGATTTGGGTATTTGTTGGAAATTCTATGATACCTAAAGCTACTGTTTTCTACGTTAAATATCTGGGTTATACTTTATTATGTCATATAACAAATCATTGGACATCTATTTATACGTTTGCGTCGGTATTATTTTATTTATTCATTCTATATAATTTGGAAATGCATTCTCTGTCATTATGTACGCACTTCTTTCTCCATGTTTAGCATCCTATGAATTGTCTAAGCTATCTCTTTAAAATGTGTTTCGTTTAAAATACTAAAATAATTGAATCTGCAATGTTTGCAGCGGGTGTCAGAAATTGGAACCTATCCATTTATGCCAACGCACGCCAACGGCAGCACTAGAAGCTTTATTTGGCCTTCCTCCATCACACCTTGTGATAATGGGGGAAGCATGGGACTTTTTAGGCAGCAAAGCAACCTGAGCAACAAAATAGTTAGATCAGGACACATATATCCATTAAGGATATCATAAGTGGAGCCATCTTAGATATGAAAATAGAATATATGGCCACTAAACTTTTCCTCAGTCCCAAATATGAGGTAAGAATACCTCACAGAAAGGGCTGGCAAGACCCAAGCAAACTGAAGTTTCCCCGAGGAGAGACCTGGTACACAGACGGGTCACAGATTTGGGAAGGGACAGGAGCAGGGGTGCATAGTGAAATGAGAAACACAAGATGCTCCTTCTCACTAGGAGAACATACCTCTGTATTTCAGGCAGAGATTTATGCTATCCTAGAATGTGTCAGAATTAGAAAACAGCCAGGCAGCTTTAAACAGCCGCAAGGTAACATCCAGACTGGTAGAAGAATGCCAGAATGAACTAAATGGGTCATACCCCGGTAAAAGATCACCTGCATAAAATAGGGTTATATAACGGGGACCTCAGCAGCAGACTTTGAGTTTTATACCTTGGTATTGGCCACTGTCACATGACACACCCTATATAAAATTATCAAATTAGTAAAATAATGAGTTTTCCTTAATAAAATTACGAATCATTTAAAGCGGAGATTTTTTTATTGAATTAAGCTCAAGTGATCCAGCCCTTCTTTTCTTCTGCCCTTGGGAATCGGTCTGTAGAAAAATCCAATATTCTCACAGAATAATTTCGACGACGATATTAATGTAAGCTGGAATGTGGGAAATAGTGAGAAGTATAAGAGTGCTCCAGATTGTATCTGTAGAATGTATGGATTTTCAATTGACCCTATTTATTGGAAATTTTCGTTTGTCTTTCAATTTTTATATACAAAAAACGGGAATTTCAAACCATGGGGAAGGTACAGATTCTTTTAATTTTAGTGACCAACAATAACAACGCTTTCAAAAACTCTATTTTGAATGTAACAACAAGCGAATATTCCACTATTTCACTGCTTTCAGAATTGATTCCGAAGTAACCAAAAATGCATTTCTCTTTGTGGAGAATAAAAGTTACCTACAATTTGGTTCTAGCTCTATATACTTTCTATAACTTTCACAAAAGGACAAAGTAAATGTCTGCCTTGTATGATACCATCAAATGATATTATCATAAATTAAAATTTCTTATGAGATAAACTTCTCTGTTTACTTTCCACACACTTATGCAGGGAAAACATAAATTTAACTCTTTGTCAGTAGTTGTATGATTAAATTCAATTATATTAATGAACGAAGGGTATATTTTCTGTGCAGGATGCTGTAAGATGACAGTTTTAATAAAACATAACAAATAAATTCATAAATACCGAAACATTTTACATAAAGGGGTGCCCAGTAACACAAACACTCTGCTAAATCAATAGGGTAGTATATAATTATTAATACTCTATTGGTCATAAAAATACCACTTCAGAATAGTCGTCGGGCTAAGTGGCTTTGATTGATTTGAAATAAATATTTCATTGAAATTGCCCTCAACATGTAGCGTTCACACTGGCGAGTTGTATAGCATCTTCCAAGCTTTCAAGCAAATCTCTTCTCCTGTCAAGTACCCCGCCATTTGTACCGATTCAATTTCCTCAATTAATTCACTCAATACTATCTTTACTGACCATCCAATAGTTCAAAACATCCATGACATCTATCAAACTCTCTCAGCTCGTGATGTAATTGTCTGTCTTATCTGGCTCCCATCTACCTGAGAGAGCTTTTAGAATGCACCGCTGAAATCCCAAAGACATTGAAATTCCTCAAATCAACTGACCTCTACCACAAAATATAAACTAGATTGATATTTTACCGAGTATTTGACCTATTTTATGTTTTAAGATATTTATAATGTAATTATAATATGTCCTTTTGTCTTTGCACAGTGCCAATGGCCATAGTTGTCGAGGCACTTAAATTCTAATACATAAAAAAAAAAACGGTGTCGTTAATGAACATTTTTTTATAAAATTTTGGTAGTTTACATTTTTGATGATCCTGAATCCAGTGGTATAGTTATATTTAAGAAAAAAAATGCTTAATGTACTTTTGACTTTTTTGGCAAAGAAAAATTAATATAGAGGGCCTCGAAAATAGTAATTAGGTTAAGAAAATTTGTGCCAAAATAATGTTTTTGATACAGAATCCAACAAAAAAAATTAAAACAAAATCGGTTGAGAAATGCGGATTTTACGGGGGTGCTTCCAAACAAAATGGGTCACACTGTAGATTCATATTTTTACAGATCAAACAAAAATTTCTATATCTATTTTAAGAAATTGTGGAAACGACCGAAGCGGCAAAGCGATAAAGTTTTATGTGTTCAAGTTCTCAATTACTTAATTACCATTGCCACAGCAAAGAACCGAACAGAGGAAAGCAAATTATCGTTGCTAGATAAATTGTTGAGATTGATGAAGTTTTAGTTTGAGGCAAATCTGAAAGGACAATAAAGATAATTATTATAAAACCGCAAAATGTCCGAGAAATAGTTCTCAGAACCACTCAGCTTCCCCAACAATAAGGGTCGAGATCGATAGAATTGCTGAGTAAAATGTAGGTTAGCAAAAGCATTGTGCCTATGTCAGGGCGGTGGCGGGCGAATCAATACGGTGGCGGTGCCGCTATCTGCTGCTGCCAGTCGCCGCCGTTCGTACTGTACTTGTAGTTGCCGTTGCCACTTGTTCACCGTTGCTTCGTTGCTTCGTTGCTCTATTGCCATATTGCCACATGCTATTGCGTCGGCTGAAAGCGTTTGTGATGCGGCGCGGATCTGTTCAAGTGAGCACAAGCGCCAAATCATATTGGCGGGAAAATATAATTCAACTTAATAAGTAAGTACCTGTTTTTGTCGGAGAACAGTGCCCATCAGCAATGGGTTTCCCTGGAGATGATGGGGGTTTAGAGTCCTCGCCGGTAGCTGGAGCTGACATCTCTCTTTTTTTTTACTCCAGTTCCAGTGAGTTACTCGATGATGATAGTGATGATGACACGGGACACGGCCGCCTCTTTGGACCGAATCACACAAACAACCGTTTATTTCTGCCGCCGCTGAGTTACTGAGATCGGAGGATCGTCGAGATCCCGAGCGCAGCATCCACCACCGACAGGCCCAGATTCGCGCCCGCCTCCTGTACACCAACCCTTCACTTCCCTCTTCCCTATCGTTGCCGGATCTGATGCCGCTGTATGATGCTTAGCTTGGACCCTATTCAGGACCGTTCCCAAACTTTATTTCTTTTGCTTTCCTTGTTTCGAGCTAGTTTGCTGCTTCGAACGGACAGCTAACGCTGGAATCGCCCCCAGAACTTTTTTGCAATTACACCTCAACTTTGTCAAACTTTATAAATATTGAAAATGAAAAAATTACACAAATTGCTATTTTATTTCACAAATAAATACTTATTGATCAAATCGTAAGATTCAGGTTTCAGGTTATTGAAAAAGTTATTGTATAATTCAGGTACCTAATGCAAGAAAAATTAAAAATGTGATACTATTATGAACTTATGTTGTATGTTCGTTATTTCTAACCAGCGTTTATCTTGATAAAGTTACCAAAATGTTACGGTGAAAAGTAAAATTTACTCTTAGAAAGATTTGAAATCACGCAACACTTCCACCAAAACCAATGATTACGGAAATTATACCGATATGTCAAAAAAATTCACTTGACAAAAGATCTTCCATTATTTTCACCTCTTTATATATAAGTTGATAGTTACTTAAGTCATTATAGAGTTAATAGTAATGATTTATTTAAATGTTTCACAGGTATTAGGGTGGGGGATGTGGAAATTATATCAAGCTTGTTTACCAATATGCAAAATAGTCTATTGTTTTATTTTTAATTATATGCCCGAAAAATAAACAGTACAGAATTCATTATGGTATTGGTTATAATGATTTGACTAAATGTAAGAATTTCGTAAATTGTTTAGTAAATATTAGGAAATCCAAAAAATTTAAGAAAAATCGATTGCTTATGTTTACTGACGTTATAAAAATGACCACTGGTGTCCTTACAAGACCTAGACACCTCAAAAAGCTCAAACTAGTGGCAAAGGAAGAATGTAGATTCTCTGGAGAGGAAGAAGAAACCTCCATTCACCTAATGTTCGCTCTAAAAATACTGTGGATAACAAAAATTTTTATACCAATTAATCTACGTGCAAAAGTTTGTATGTGCAATTTTATGCAAAGGTAAGTAAGGTTCAATCGGCCTATTTTTCACTCCAGAAGGAACAGCTTCACAATTGATTTTCTAATTCATTTTAAACTCGAAGGACCACAATTAAAAAAATTATGTAATAACGTAATACATGCCCTTTAAACAATCAGAAAGTTTATTCGTAATTACAATTTTATCAGATTTGGCAGAAATCTAAGACAAAGAGATGAAATTTCGAAAATGAAGTCTGTCTACGTTGGCGTTTTCATTATATTCACCAATTTCGCTCGACAAGACAAATAGATCGGAATAAAGGGTCATTCTCATTAGTATTGCTATTATTTAAGAATGTTCAAGTTAAAGTGGTGAAACATTTTAGGCTGACTCTGTAGAATTAGAATACACACGTTTACTTACTGATAGGTTTTAATTTTATCAATAATTACATATATTCGTGTTTAGATAAATTACCGTAATTTGTTTTATTTAAAAGCAAAGCGCTGGAAAATATTTTATCTATTCTGTAATAAAATAAATGTTGGGCAGCAATTTCAACTTGTTAACACAAAAAACTTTTAAGAAGGCAAGGAATAGAGACGCTAATTCAAAAATATATACTTGATAATTTGTAAGAAAATGTCCTAAAGCCTTCAAATCAACTGGATCATAAACAATTTAGATAATATTTATGTAGGTATGTAAATATTTATTTAAATACAGTAAAGTAGAAGTTGGAATGTGAGTATTTGAATGTTCAAATTCTAAATGTGTTTATTGAAGAAAATATTTTTTTAATTTATTGTTTTTATAGAAACTAGCATCCTCGATTATTTTTTTTGTAAATGGTGAGTTTCCGACGTATCATCATGACCAAATATTTTATTAAGAAATGAATTAGAATGGGACAGATTTTACCTTTGTTATCATCTTTAAAAAACATGTTTATTCTAAAAATTATAGAATTATTTAGAAAAACCATTATTTTTTCTCTTCTTTTTTGGGAATCAAACCACAATAATGTTTTACCGAAACGTCGAAATAAAAAAATAAAAAAAACATTATTGTGGTGTGATTCCCAAAAAATAAGAGAAAAAATAATAAATAATGCTACAATGAACTTACAGAAGATATTTAGAAAAATCATGTTGCGGAGGTAAATATCTGAATAATAAAGACCTTTTTCTATATAATCATAGAGTCACCTGTCGTTGTTTGTGATTCATGAATAAAATATTAAAATTTTATGTAACCAATGTATTTTCATCTCTTTATTACCAATTAATATGCATATTTAAATAACTAATTGATATAAATCTCTTACCTCGTGTCTAATGCGTAAAAATTAATAACTAGGTTTATATTACGTCATTAGAATAACTAGGTGTATGTAAGTGTGCACATATGTATCATAAATACCAGTTAATAATTGAAGGACCTAAAAAAATTAGAAAGACTCAGTGGTACCTACGCATGGAATTGATTGCCAGGTTCTAGCATGGATATGCTCGAGAAATTATGTGACAAAAAATATTAAACAGAAAGGAGTAACATTTAGTCGTAAAAGAAAAATATTTGACATAACATAACCTAATCTACTTATATACGAACTAAAAGAGAACTCTATAAAGGTTTTCCAAGCTTTCGGAAATTGGTATGTCTATCAGCAGGGGAACAAGTAAAGACTTTAGAAAATTTTTATGTTCATTTTTTATTTCTATAAGGTCTAATTAGAGGATTTCTATATACAGTGCTATTTAAAAGTCCCCTCGTATCTTTTGAACGGCTACACTTACATTAATAAAATTTGGAGGGTGAAAATAAAATGTAAACTTCTCTAGGTACGAATGGTAACAGGAGACGTAATAGTAATAGATGACGTCACAGTGCCACTCTGGCCAATAATGTTGAATAGTACCTTATGGCAAGTGATATCTCGTTTTAAAGGCATTGACATTGGCTAAATAAATACCAAAATTATTATTTCACATTTAAATATTGAAGATTTTTCTGTCCGCCTCTGGTTAGTTGTCAAAAAATTTGACGTTTTTAATTTAATATTATTTGTTGCTTTGCAAAATTTTTCTGAATAGCTCAAATATTTAATTTAATTATTGGCAAAATGGTACGTACTCAAGCCGACAAAGTAGCAGCTATCTTAATAATTGGTGAATCTAGAAAGAATCTCCATGAAGCGGAACGTTTATTTAATGAGAGATACCCAGATCGCCCTATCTCGAGAACTTATTTGAGGGAGCTTCTTCACAAGTTTGAAGCAACAGGTAGTGTTCAAGATACCAAACAATCTGGTCGACCAACATTTAGTGATGATAAAAAAATTGATATAGTTGCTGAAATGGTAGTAAACCCTACTTTCTCTTCAACTAAAGCTGCGTCTATCTGTGAAGTAAGTAAAAGTACAGTACAGAGAGTGTTGGCTAAAAATAGATTTCATCCATACAAGTTAAAAATGGTGCACCACCTTTCGGATGACGACTCCGAAAAAAAGACTCGAATTCTGTATGACAAATGAAATTAGTCAAAACCCACATTACACAAAAACAATTAGTTTTAGTGACGAAACTACTTTTTGCCTCAATGGAAATGTGATTACACAAAATGTAAGGTATTGGAGTGACACAAATCCTCACACCTTTCGTGAACAACATACCCAATTTCCAGAAAAAGTCAATGTTTGGGCAGGTATTTTGGGAAACCACATAGTTGGTCCTGTTTTCCTAAATTCAAATTTAAGCGGTGAAGTATATCTGGAGATGTTACAAAATGCAATTGAGCTGTTAATTCTTGAAATTCTGGAAGATAAGAATATCGAGGTAGATGGATCGGCCGGCGAGGTCCTATAGAATGGCCACCTCGGTCACCAGATCTGATACCATTAGATTTTTTTCTATGGGGGTACTTGAAATCCAAGGTTTATACTACGGCACCAGATAGCATTGGCGTTTTGAAAGAAAGAATTATTAAAGAATGCAATGCAATTTCAGCTGACACATTCGAACGAGTACGACAAGAGTTTACTAATAGGATGTATTACTGTGAGGAAGTAGACGGAGCACATTTCGAACACTTGCTATAAGAATCCATTGTTGATATTTGATTAATTGAATTTAAAAAAATAATTTCAATAATTTTGGTATCTATTTAATTTATCCGTCAACATTAGTTTCAACCCAAAACAAAATTAATATGGCTATGTAGCCAATGTCAATGCCTTTCAAACGAGATATCACTTGCCATAAGGACCTATTTAAAATTATTGGCCAGAGTGGCACCGGGACGTCATCTATTACTATTACGTCACCTGTTACTATTCGTAGCGAAGATTACAACACTTTATTTCCACCCTCCAAAATTTATTTATGTAAGTGTAGCCGCTCAAAAGATACGAGGGGGGAAGGGGATTTTTGAATAGCACTGTATATAAATATGTCAAAAAGACCTTAATTCCGATTATGAGAATTCAAAAATGGATTTGAGTCCATAATAATAAGAATTTTAGACTACTTTTCATTTTCGGAATCTACGGGATCGAATTATGTAGTAGATTTTTATAAATGAGAGTGCCTGAGAGGACTTGGTTCCGATTTTGGATTTTTAAAGTTTAAAAGTAGGTAAACGCGATGGCTAATAGTAGATACTCGATTAAAGGTATTGATAGTTAGTTAGTATTTCTTAAAATTAGTTCGACTTGCATACATTAAATCTCTTATTTTATTATGCTTAGAAAATTTTATAATAATTACGTTAAAGCGATTGAATAAATTTAGTCAAGGACAATAATATCAACGATGCAAATAGGCACGTAACAAAGTATTTAACATTTCATCATTAGGTATATGAACAGGAACGTTTCATCGCAGGTAACTTCAAATCAATAAAAAAAATAATAATAATTATAGGACTACAAATTTGTAGACTTGCATGTAGTATTGGAAAATACTACAACCCCTACCTACTATGAAATTTTATTTACCATTATTTTCCCTAAAAAACTAAGCAAACTATTTAAATTAGATTAAAAGTAATCGGAAATACATTGTTTATTATTGAATATTTTTATACATAGTGAAGATGAGCGTGTTCAATAATTTTAATCTGTTAATAAAAAAAATATTGTAGAGCGGCACTGTCTTGTGAAGCTTATATAAAATAGAACAATGCAAGATATACCTATTTATTTCACTCCGGTTGTGTTTAATGTTTACTGAAAATGGTTGATTACCGTGACACTGAAAGTGATTCTGGATACAAAGCCACTTTACAAGATTTACTTGATAATTCAGAAGATAACAAAGATGTTATTTATTCTGACAGTGTTAAGAAAAAACCTGATGCATTCTATCTTTATTTTTCGGCACTCACAGGTAAGCTTTAACTTGATAAACCAAAAAAATATATAAAGCCAAATGGAATAAATTTATATTTATAGAAAATTCTGAAACACGTCAATTTTATATCAGGAATCGACATCCTGGAAGGAACCAATAAAAATAGGATGTTACAAAATATAGATACGTTCATGCTGGAGAGCATTTTGAACATCTACCTCTGTGACATTTTTGATTTTTCACATTATCAATATACACTTTTTGAGGTTGTTTTGATTTATTTTTTTATTTCAAGTTTTGCAATACATTCAAAAAAACTGATACCTTTCGTTCTATTTAAAAAATTTGGGAAGTGTAACCGTCATTTGAAGGGCGTGAAATGATGTCGATTCAATTGTCTAATAAAATATACAGGGTGATTCATAAGTAATGGGCCAAATTGTAAATCTACGTTCAGAAGGTCAAAATAATAATATTTTCATCAACAATAATGGGTCTTAGTCTGCTCCTTACTGAGGTACAGGATGTTAAAGCTACTTTTCTACATAATGACTTGAAAATTGGGTATGAACTAGTTTTTGTAAGGGTAAACAAGAATGTGTGAGAGGATTTGATTTAACTCGTAGATGTCGCCACATGCGCCATATGAATTAGATGAAATCAGCTACAAATTTTTTATCTCTCATTATTTTACAACTTACTTATTTAATTTGGATAGCCCCATCATTGCTGTGGAAAAAAGCTATACTTCTTTGATCTTCAAAATATTAACGATTTTCGAGATATTTGAATTTGACTAATTCACTACACTACATTTCACGGTGGTCGACGTAGCATTAATCTGTTAAGACACAAGCATTTTTTTCGCTTTAACATGCTGTACCTCAGTAAGGAACAGACTAAGACCCATTATTATTGATGAAAATATTATTATTTTGGCCTTCTGAACGTAGATTTACAATTTGGCCCATTACTTATGAATCACCCTGTATATATTTTTAAAAATAGCAATAAAAGGTGTTTTTTATATTTTAGCTAGTTTGGTGCTGTTTGTGTGTTCAAGTTTTCACGTATGGTTGTCTCCAGTAATACCAAAGTTAAAATCAAATAATAGTGACATTAATCCATTAGGCAGACCAATAACTACTATCGAAACATCAATGTTGGCCGGTTTGCCGTTTTTAACAGGTTTAGTGGGTTCGATATTTATAGGAACTATATCGGATATGATTGGTAGAAAGAGAGCAATGATGTACTGTGGGGCGTTTGTATTACTATCAAGTTTTGCGGTTATTTTCATAAATAGCATATATGCCTACATAATAGGAAGATGTGGGATATTTATTGGATATTCCGCCGTTCTAGTATTAACACCGATTTATCTAACTGAAATTTGTGAAGACCACAATCGAGCCAAATATGGTTGTTTAATGGGTATCAGTTTACCTGGCGGACATCTTTTCAGTTATGCTATTGGTTCATCAGTAAGGAGTGTACCGATTTATACTTCGATTTGTGTAGCGCCAATTATACCATTTTTGATAGCATTCAGTTTGTTTGCACCGGAAACACCAGCTTATTTAATTGCTAATGGAAAAACTGAACAAGCTCTAAAAACTATTGAAAAGCTTAGAAATAATATAACGGCCGAAGAAATTGAAAGGGATTACGAAAAAATAAAAAAAAGTAATAGGATTAGAAAAGGTGGAGACAATAAGAAGTTTAATCTGGCTAAATTATTAACAACAAGAGTAACAAGGAAAGCTTTGTTATTGGCTTTGTTACCTTTATGGGTTCAACATTTTACAGGTGTTACTGTTATTATGCAGTTTATGGCGCCCATTTTCAACGAAGCAGGTAATATTATTTATTAAATACAGTGTGACCCATTTTGTTTGGAAGCACCCCTGTAAAATCCGCATTTCTCAACCGATTTTGATTTAACTTTTTTTGTTAGATTCAGTATCAAAAACATAATTTTGGCACAAATTACCATAGCCTAATTACTATTTTCGAGGCCCTCTATGTTAATTTTTCTTTGCCAAAAAAGACAAAAGGACTTTAGGCATATTTTTTCTCAAATATAACTATACCACTGGATTCAGAATCATCAAAAATGTAAACTACCAAAATTTTATAAAAAAATGTTTATTAACGACAAAGTTTTTTTTTGCAAAGACAATTAATGACGATTAATGGTTGTATATCGTAAAGGGCTGTTTTGCTGTTGTGCCAAAAATTTTGCCAGGACTCCTTGACGGACTTTTTGAATAATAGTTTTATGTCATCTGGGAGCTGGAATGTTGTTGTGGTGATGGAAGAAGAGGCTTCTTTAGCATGGTGGTCAGCGTTTTCATTGCCAGTAATTCCAATGTGAGATGGGAGCCAGATAAGACAGACTATTACATCACGAGCTGAGAGAGTTTGATAGATGTCATGGATGTTTTGAACTATTGGATGGTCAGTAAAGATAGTATTGAGTGAATTAATGGAGGAAAGTGAATCGGTACAAATGGCGAGGCGCTTGACAGTAGAAGAGATTTGCTTGAAAGCTTGGAAGATGCTTTACAACTCACCAGTGTGAACGCTACATGTTGAGGGCAACCGAAAAAAACCTATTAGTTCGTGGTTGGTTGTGACGGAGCAGCCAACACCAAAAGAAGTTTTTGAGGCGTCTGTGTAGAGAACTACATCATATGGTGTTTTTTCTAATATTTCCAAAAATGCTTTCATGAATCGCCCAACATACTTATAAAGTATGTTGGGCGATTCATGTTTATTGAGCTTGGTAAGGGAGGTATTGAAACGACAAAGTTATTACAACATGAGTTTGGAAAAAGTAGACCCTTAATCTTTTTCGGCATCTTATGATTTGATGGGTTCTCATTAGACCTCAATATATCAAATTTATTTATAGTTTATTTAGAAAATTCACATATTTGGTTTTGTGACATTTTACCAGATCAAAGAAAAATTTTTTTTACAATAATTTTACTTTTATGCTCATGTTGGATAGCTTGAGTTCTGTGTCCACTTGAATTGTAATTTGTCAATGGTTAGTTTTAAATTGAAGTAGTGTCACTTCGTCTTCCGGTCTACTAACACGTGTTCGTGTAGTGGCTGAAGAATTTAATAAAATTAAAAATGTTCATAATATGAATACAATTTAACCCCAATCAGGGGATAATTAATTTTTAAAAATTTTAAATTTAATGTAATTTTAATAGTGACGTTAATGTGTTGTAGACATTTGACTAGATTTCTTGTTTCATATCTGACGAGTAAGTAATTCTTTTCTAATTTCTTTAAAAAAAAAAAATTTCCAACGATTATTGCTTACTTGCAGGTATGGCACTGATGATGGCCAAACAGCTGAAAGCATTTTGCAATTTTAAATAAAAATTTGACACAGAATACAAAAATGTTTTCTTGAAATGAAAATTTGTGCCAAAATACCGTTTTTGATACTGAATCTAACAAAAAGAATTAAAACAAAATCGGTTGAAAATGCGGATTTTACGGGGGTGTTTCCAAACAAAATGGGTCACACTGTATATACGCGCGTACACCCAAAATTTCTATAGAATTATATTTCCAGGTACATTTTTGTCGGGAAACACAATTTCCATTATAGCAGGAGGTACCAAGGCTTTGGTATTTTTCCTAACTGCTATGTACGTAGAAAAAGTAGGACGAAGACCTCTATTGTTAATATCAGGATATGGTACAGGATCCATGCTCTTTTTACTCGGATTATTTTTTTATTGGAGATATACAAAATGGGAGCATGTCGAATCGGTGTTATGGTTGCCAATCCTATGTCTAGTTTTAAATTTGCTTGTCTACGCCAGCGGTTTAGGACCCTTACCAATGGCCATCATGAGCGAACTATTCACCACCAATGGTAGATCCATCGGTATATCAGTAATTGTTACATTAAATGGGATCCTAATTTTCCTGTTGAACTTTTTGTTTCCAGTTATAAGCTCCGCATTTGGAATTCACGTTTGTTTATGGGTGTTTACTTTTGGCTGTGTCGCAGGGACCACCTTAATTTATTTTTTCTTGCCGGAAACAAAAGGAAAAAGTATTCTTCAAATTCAGGAATTACTTGCCGAATAAATTGTATTATTGATAATATTCTTCATGACCTATTTAATATAAAACTATTTTTCAATGAAAAAATCATTTTTTTAAAACATATTTTTGTCGTGATTAAAATAAGATACCTACCTACCGTATTTCCAGGTTAGAAATTTGGAAATTTATATTTAGGTTTTTGCATGTTTCAAGTTCATTATAATTTATCGATTCGATACTTCAAACATGACCTTTTAGCTATTTGGAGCACATATTAAACTCATTTAGAATTCAAAATCAATTTGTTTGTTTTTATATGATTCATTAAATAATTTACAATCCAGTTACGTATTATAGGGATCAGATAAATGAATTCATGTCCATATGAACAGCTTCTTTAAAAAAAAAATTTAGTAATTGATAGTTTGTCGCCGAGACGAGACAGAGTGATCCTAAGAATTTTACAAGTAAATACTAAAATTCTAATGCAAAACAAGTAGGTGTCTGTATTGGTTATCTATACATCCCTGTTAAAACCTGTTAAAACTGAACAATGCCAGATAAACGATAAATATTGCGGCAGTGGCGGAGATTACTGCTTATTTAATTAGATTCGGTCGACATTACAGTTGAAATAAAATTCATTCGTTCAGGCCTATTAATAAGTTCAATTTTCATAATTCAAATTTATTGACAATGAATTAATGTATGTCAAGTAAAGTAAACATACCATTTATAGGAAATATAAAATTCAATCTATAGTATCATCCTCTTCGCTGGCCATACAAGAATCATCCGAAGACTCGTCGAGAGAGATCACTATCGGTTCTATAGTTTGTTCTATGAGGTTATCTAAAACCCACATTTTCTCTTCCTCTTAAATTACATGATTCACAGCATCTCTCCAGTTCTCTTCAGTTATTGTTGTCAATGAGTACTTCATTAGTTCACGAACATCTTTCATTTTAAATGTTTTATTATGTCTAGCTACATAACCTTTCATTTGGGCCCATATTAACTCTATCGCATTTAATTCACAATGGTATGGCGGCAAACGAAGCACTGTTATCCCACGATTCTTGGCTATTTCATCAATAAAAAACTTTTTGAATTGTAGCTTGTGATCTGAAGCAACCTTTAAAAGTTCTTTTTTCAACATATCATCTTCAAACGGTATATCTTTTACGATTAACCAGTTTCTAATATCAGCTTTTCTCCAAGAGGTAGATGGAAGATTTTCTGTTAATCGCGAATGATAAGTGGCATTGTCCATAACGATTACAATCATTCGACCATTTGTGTAAAATACTCTTCAAAAACATCTGCAGTCATTTCTTCATGATAGTCTTTGGTTGATGTTGACTGAAACTCCAGTAAACCACCTTCAACGAACCCTTGATTGCATCCAATATGCGTTATTATTAGTCGCCGACCTTTACCTCTAAAATTAATTTCTTTCAACTCGAAAGGTTTTAATTTTAGGACAACGTTCTTGAAATAAAATCTTTGTATTCTTTTAATGTTTGCAAACTACCGTTACCTTTTTTTATATCACTTATAAGTCTCTGAGATATCATGGTTAACTTACTACGTACCATTAAAGATAGCGGATAGAATCTGAAAATTTAAAAAAATGCAGGGTGTTCTATTTAAAAAATAGAAATTTTTTACCGTGCTGTTTTTTTGGAGCATGGTTTATAAAGAAAAATAATTTTATAACAGGCACCTCTTGACCCTTAATAAGCTTCGTCAATCGTTTTCCTGCTATATTTATTGGTGCAGCAGATATTGACCTTTGTCGCACTAATGGGCTACCCTGTAATAAATACCAAGCAAGGTTTTAACGCATTTGGGTGAGGTTCTGTTATATTTGACATATATTGCACACAATCTATGTCAAATATGGTAGAACCTAACCTCAACGCGTTAAAATTTAGCTTAGTTTTTACTATATTTGGTTTGAATCACGAGATAAGGTAGACGAGGATGTACAATGGGTCACATGTGGCCCAAGTGCTGTGAGCCTAGTACAGATACAGATACCCCTCTGCGAATCAGTATTTTGTCTTTCAGGATAAAAGGTTTCCTGTATCCTTTTCCCTATCCCTGATTATGTGTTCGCACAAAATTTCATAATGAGTGGTTGGGTACTGGAGACTTGAAAGCGAACAAAATCACATTCGCATTTATATAAGCATAAATTTCAAATTTTGGCGAATGCGCCTGTCCGTTCGCCAATTTTTTAACTATGAATTTTTTAATAAATTAATCGAGGAAATTGAGCTATATTAATGTATACATTAATTACCCCAAAATGAACGATTTTCTATATTGTCATTTGTGCGCCAAAGAAGAATTTAGGGAAAAGGAAAACAGTGTCACAGGTTCAAGGTGACCGTGTCTGTGACATTTCAATGTCATGATCTGTGCAAAACAAATGGGTATTTTTCGAATAATTCTAGTAATTTAAGTCTCTAGAGATATAGAAGCGTACGTATGGATGTTGCCGTCGAACTTGCATTGTGAAAACGTAAACAGTTTTGTCAATAACGCAATTGTTTGATTTTCTCTTCAATACGGAATTAAAAGTAATTACCAATCATTTTCGAACACAGCGAGCGCAAATAACAGTGCGATATGATCTAATTGATCTTCTTCAAGTGATTTTATGTCAGTTCCTAATTGAAATGTTCCAGTTTGATAATTGGTAATAAATAAATGAAAAAAAAAAAAGTAAAAGCTGTACGTTTTGTGATTTTTATTTGAGTGGAAAAGTATATAAAGCTTTATCTGCAGGTATATTCTCAAACTTATTTTAATTACGAATTTTAGTAATAAAAAAGGTAGAACGTGTCGCGGGACACACGGTAAAAAATTATGTAATACATCTGACGTTATAGATAAACAATTTGCATATTCCTCAGTGGTCGAGTAGTAAGCAAACCAGACTCTCACGCGGTAGACGCTGGTTCGATTCCCCGTGAAGAAGTTTTTTCTTATTGTTAATTTTATTTTTAAATAATTATTCTGCTTGATATTAATAAAGAAAACAGATAGACGTTTGAAATATTTAGCAGAATATTCATTATTATAGATAATGGTACGGTACCCTTCATGAGGGAGTCCGATTGGCAACATCTACTTATAACAGCATCGTATATTTAAAAAGGCAAACCGTAGCATTATACAAATTGGACATTCAAGAACTGTACGTTTACCACACAAAAATTAGTGGAAACATAAAACTGAATTGTTACATTTTCAATTTGAAGTTATATTACGTTTTTTAGAAATTTTTATTTTCTAGATTTTTTCCTAAGTGGGTCGTAGAAAAAATATGCTGTTCGACTCGTGTGGATTGTCCATATCGCAATTGAACGATTGAGCACTCGTGCGATATGGCCATCATATCCACACTAGTTGCACAAACTACTATTTCTATCAAATATGCCCTTTTACATTTAAAAACAAGCTGCCAAATGTCAAATCATTGCATCCATCCATTTTAAAGTTATCGAATTAAAACTTTCAAGTTTCCAAAATTTCAACACCCTGTATTTCGAAAAGTAAATGTGCTAGACCCCTTAATCCTCATATCATTTTGTCCAATTTTACGAGAGGAATCTACATGCAAACGTTGTAATTACCCTTTACGTTCGAGATGCTCATACCAATTTTTGCGCGATCGTATTGAAATAAATTCCGAATAAAATAATTTAAATTTCTTCGAAATGAACGAAATGTCAAAAGTGACATTTATACTTCTCGATCAGTTTAAAAAATATTTTGCATTTTGGTGAACTTGTTTTTATGCTATTTATTACTTTTCGACGTCTGAACGGTGAGTAAATCACTTGCCGACGTGTTAAAATTTAGAAACCAGTAAACACAACCTACCGTCCTGACAACCGATGCTGTGAATAAACAAAAAAGATCAGTCGCGCAAAGAAAATTATGGAAATAATAGTAAAAATGTACCCGAAAAAATTCAAGTAGATCACCAGCACTGCGAATACCAGCTTTGCATAGAATTTTAATGTAGCATCGGTGGTTCAGTGGTAGAATACTCGCCTTCCACGCGGGCGGCCCGGGTTCGATTCCCGGCAGAAGCATATGAATCGCTGCTTCGTAAACAAGAGAGAGACTCAGGCGAGAGCACACGCACGCAAGCAAGGCGCATAACGAAGCAACGTAACGTAACGGTCAGATCTTTTGCGTCGCGACCCCCGGTCGCTCAAACCTGACGTAAAACGTAAAACATAACCTGACGTAAAGAACTAAAGTTCCAAAAAAGAAAATTTTATATCTAGTACTATGATTATTTTTAATCTGTCTATCATATCTCAATACGAAGTTGTGGTAGATACACCCTGTATTAGCCACGTCTTGAATGTAAGTTGGTGCTGGTTATTGTATTGATTAAAGAGTATCATTCTATTAAATAACCTTCTTAAAGCAAATTAATGGTCGGTTAAATTATTTCCCTCGTAATAGCCAATAAGAATTAAAAAGACACACTTTGATTTCGCTAAATACAATTTCTCGAGTGGAAAATTTAACTGAACGATAGATACTAATTGGGAGAAAAATATTACGCAATGAATTTTGTCATTTTAGCAGGTGGTTAAAACTGTCCAAAAAGTATTAGGAGAATATAGTGCCGTATTAGTTGGGGTTTGTGCCAACACCAGTAACTTAATTCCACTAAAGTATATTGGTGCTCTAAATTGCTCAACTTTTGTTTGTTAAATGTGCATCCGAACTCATTTATTACGTTTGATATATGCACTTTCTATAAGTTTTTTTGCTTTGGTAGGTACAAACTTATTTAAAATGTTTTATGCAAAATCAAGGATGAATTATTTTGTATGTGTGTGAGTGAGTGAGTGTGTTGAACGATATGTTATGTACCTTTATTGAATCGCACTAATTCAACTCTAACACTGTTCATTTCCAAGAGATGTTAGTATTTCAACGCAGTGATAAAACGAAATGTTCGTTCCTTTTCCAACTGCATCAAAATTCCGCGATTTATATGATGTCAGAAGTAAGAGTTTCTTCCCCTCCCTTGGCTTTTCCGAGTTATCTAACATACAGCACCATGAATTTATTATGTGCCTGAACGTAAACTCCTATAGCGAGTTCAAGTTTTCCACTATTTCGATTTTCCTCTGAAATTCGACTGAACCCATTCGCCTCTCTCGCTGTCTCGCACTCCCTATTTCTGTCAACCCACCTACCAAGATTTTCTCGTCATGCATCTATAAAATTAGAACTATTTCACACGTTAGTGCTGGATCGGGCCCCCAAACCATCACATTTTTATTTTTATGGATACTTACCAGCTTTCTGGTACATCCCTAATATTTATAAGATACTTGCCAAATATTCTTATGGATTATTTTTGCAATTGTTCAAATGTACTTGGAATACATTTCAAACAAACGCGGTATTTTTCTCGGCTTTCGGTTAACATGAGACCTAAAAGATCTATTGTGCCCCCTTACTTCTACCCAGTTTCTGAGAAGAGTCTCAGAAACTAGTAAAGTCCTATTTCCCGGAGGAATTTTAGGATGTCTGCAGGCTTCAACTTAGGCAAATGTTCCTCTTCTATCCAGTAATCTCCCAGGTGCTGTGCTCTAGGATTCTGAAGTGCCGTGCAATTGGAAAGTATGTGGATGGAGATTTCTTCTTCCATTCCACAAAATCTGCATTCTTCTTCCTCCACCATTTTGAGCTTTTTCAGGTGCCCATTCAGGCGACAATGTCCCGTTAGGATCCCTGTTAAAACTCTTAGCGCAGTTTTACTTTGACTTATGCATTCATTTGATCCCAACAGAAGAGTCTTTGATTTTATAAGCCCTACTAGATCTCTCCAATGGTCAGATCTTCTCTTTTTCTCGGCTTTACTTATTTCTTCCAATATTACATTGGGGTTGATTCCGCAAAAGGGTTCAGGCCCCCAGAAAGGTTTTTCAGTCCCCCTCTTTGCTAGTTCATCTGCTATTTCATTTTCTTCTATTCCAGTGTCTCCTGGAATCCATAGTAAGGTGGTATATTGTTCTCGCCTAGTTTATTGAGTTTGTCTAGGCATTCCCACACCATTTTTGGACTGATTACACAAGAGCTCAGTGCTTTAATGGCTGCTTGACTATCCGACATTATGATAATCCTTTGTCTTCGGTATCCTTTATCAATATTGAACTGGGCGCACTTTCTTATGCCGTGGATTTCCGCTTGAAAGATACTTGGGGTTTTTCCCAAGCTTTTAGAGTGTTTGGTTCCTGGCCCGAACGCTCCTATCCCAGTTCCTTCTATTGCTTTTGAGGCGTCTGTATACCATTGAATGGCATTCTTTCCAAGTCTGTTAATGGTATTTGGATCCCATTCCTTCTTGTTGCTCAATTCCGTAACGAATTTCTTTGAAAAGTTATACTTTTTCATCATACTGTTTGTGGCATGTCCCAGGTTGTCTGATAAATTGGACACATATTTTGTATTTCAATAGTTTCCTTTCTTATTACCCATCTAGATAAACTAGACGAACTGGGAGAAAGTAACAATCGTTTTGCTGTGGATTCCAAGCCATGCTGGTGAACAAGGAAATGAAATGCCGATTTAGAGCAGCGACCACTTCATTTGTAGAGCCTGAATCGTTCTGCGGAATTGACCCTGATGCCTTCAGAGTAAAACTAAGAAAGAAGGATGAAAAAGTCTAAGCATATCTTTGGAAAAAGCCTGAAGCAGTCCTAAATATCGCTAAGATACTTCAACAGAAATAGATCAAAGGTAAGTACTGTAGAACCTTAGTACTAACCAACTTTTTTTCACTGGGCATTGTAAACTCAACAAATCCTGTATCTCATGGAAGATGGAAGAATATAATTAGGCGAATTATATAAAAAAAATATAAAAAAAAATGGATCATGGATTCTTACAATCCTGGCACACTGTTTGGACTATGTCCTGGCAAGAGAAAAGCTGATGATTTAATATGAATAACACGTCTCCATTAACCTTCACTTCCTTTTAACTAACACCTCATTAGTTATTAGTCATTAGTTATTTGAGAAATAACGCCGAGCTAACCACTTCTCTCATTTATAATACGCTTTTCCATCCGCTAATATTTTGCTCAAAATAGATATTTCAACAGCTTTTTTTAAATTTTGAATTTTGTTATCTCGAAGAGGTTAAAAGTGACATACAAATGACCGACATATCAAAACATTCG
>CAJUYG010000593.1:230400-268416 GCA_910591675.1 Galerucella calmariensis
AAAGCAATGACTAGTGTGCAAAATTTTTGCCTCGCCCCCATTATGATACTGAGTATTGATAGCAATATTAATTTTTGGCTACAAAAAAAGTTATTCTTTTAGGCTTCCGTACCCAAAGGATGCAGTCTTGCCAGGATCACCCTGGGCGACCCTGGGAAGCTGGCGCCGAAGAAATATTTGGCGATGACCAGGAAAAACCTACGTTTAACGGTAGGATTTCTGACTGGCCACTATTGCTTCAAACTTGTGAAGAAGCTCCCTCAAATAAGTTCTCGAGATAGGGCGATCTGGGTATCTCTCATTAAATAAACGTTCTGCTTCATGGAGATTCTTTCTAGATTCACCAATTATTAAGATAGCTGCTACTTTGTCGGCTTGAGTACGTACCATTTTGCCAATAATTAAATTAAATATTTGAGCTATTCAGAAAAACTTTGCAAAGCAACAAATACTATTAAATTAAAAACGTCAATTTTTTTGACAACTAACCAGAGGCGGACTGAAAAATCTTCAAAATTTAAATGTTAAATAATAATTTTGGTATTTATTTAAATCATCCCTCAAAATTAGTTTACACCCAAAACAAAATTAATATGGCTATGTAGCCAATGTCAATGCCTTTCAAACGAGATATAAACTGTCATAAGGTCCTATTTAAAATTATTGGCCAGAGTGGCACTGTGATGTCATCTATTACTATTACGTCACCTGTTACCATTCGTAGAGAAGTTTGCAACACTTTATTTTCACCCTCCAAATTTTATTAATGTTAGTGTAGCCTTTCAAAAGATACGAGGGGGGAGGGGACTTTTGAATAGCACTGTATAATTATAGCGATATTGATACTTATATTATATGAAAAATTATTGATAAATGTTGACCTTTATATTAAAGATTCTATGCGATCATCCCTCATACCAAATGAACAATATCTTTATAAATAATACCTATAATAGTTCACTGGAAAATCGATTTATTCGCAAGGACGACACTGAATAAACTCTGTGAACATATCCAAGAATCAATAAAGGTGAAGTTTGTCCAAAATCAATTGCAAATACGACGAACACGTGCTGCGAATTTTTCCTTTCGCCGATATAATATGCTGATCAAAGGAAAAGTCGGCAAAGGAGACGAACACGTGGTTGTCGACTCATATTTGCCCCGCTCAAGCTACCCTATAAAATATTATCGAGTTTTAAATGCTTCCCAGTGAAATAGAGGAGATCAGTCTAAGGTCAGTGCGGCCAACAAAAAGTGTTTTTATTTGACAAGAATGACAGTTAAGGTCTACCATTCAAAACATAAGATTTTCGCATGTTTTTTTGTATCATTGCGAACATCTATATTGCTTTATTCGGTCACTGCATGTCAAATGTCAGTTATATTTATCTTTGTTGATATTCGTTTAATTATGTATGTCCATTTTCGATTAGATTTTTGTAGCATTTCTAGTTGGTTCTATCTCTATTCTTCTAATTACTTTTTCCACTGACATCTGACATAACTAGTGACAGATAACAGAAATGAAATGGTGACATGCCAAAAGTTCCTAGAATTATTGGCCACCGATATGTTGAGTATTCAGCTAAAGAGTCATTGCAAATTTCAAGATATACGCTTCGGGGGTGTATTCATAATTTTAATAAAGCAATATAGATGTTCTTATGTTTTGAAGGGTAGACCTTAACTGTCATTCTTGTCAGAAAAAAACACTTTTTGTTGGGCACACTGACCTTGGACTGAAGTCCTCTATTGATTTTGGACAAACTTTACACCTATCTACTTTTATGTATATGACAATCATCTTTCAACGACAATTTAAATAGTAGCCAAATTTGCAAAATAATCGAAATAATAATTTGTATTTGTTTAAATTATTCTTACATATGATAAATTTCCACTTTAAATCAACCTGTAAAATATTTAAAAAAAAACGTGATGTGCCTTATTAAATATTTACGTTTAATATTGCGTAATATATATAATACATATATAATATAAACATCTAGCTTGCTTGAGCTGCATTGATTAACATGACCATTATTTAGTCTTAATTGCGATATTATTGAAACCATATAAGAAAGTGGCATGCTATAATCTAATTTTATTTTATATACAAGAAGATAATTGTCACAAGAACACCAACTTACTGCTAAAAATGCAATTACGAAACATATAGCAAGTAATAAATCTACGAGTAATTATCAGTCATTAAAAGTTGCAAAATCTGATAAATTATGTGATATAGCATGTCTCAAAATAATACCTACTTGAATTAAAAAAAAAACATTGTAAATTATTTACAAGAATCCCTTTATATCGGAGGTTAATAACAAGGTATATACGCCACTGGATAAGCTATATATTATGGATTCGCTCTTTGTACCACCTTGACTGAGTTCAGATGTTATAATATTAAAATATTTTCAATGATAATAACTTTGAAATTCACCACAAAAATAAACAATTTAAGGATTTGTTAATTTATGTTTTCAAATATACAAGAACTAAATAAACACATGAAAAGTCTTGTTTCTTCTACTCGCAAAACAAGTTGGAAATGGAAACCGATCATTAGGAAGCACACCCTGTATAGAAAAACCCTTTAGGTTTAATTAAGTTACGCTACTGTCTGTGCGTGTTTCTGCTAGGGTGCGACCCTTCGCAATGTGTAATCAAAACTCTGCTGGAAAATAATAAATAGGTATTATTTTAAACCCCCTGTCGAACAAATAATTTATATACCTAAATAAACAAAGTTGAAATTAACCATTTTTTTATTAGACACTAATTATTTTGTATTATAATATTTTCTCACCTGTTTCGAGATTTGGAACAATTCTAGCAGCATCATTATTTGAAGGTAATAATTTGTCTTTAACTCGATCTTCATCAAAATCACTGAACTTATAACTATCCTCTTCGAAATTTTCAAAACGAGATATTTTAAACCTACGTTGTTCAGACATCGTTCAATTAAATTAATGTCTCAATAAAGTAAATGTGGATCACTTACAACAGTTCACCAATAATAATAATTCTAAAAAAATATTAAATGTGGATTAATAAAAGGTCTGTAATTGTAAGACTTTTTGCAGAACCCGCACAAATGCCTTTGATGTCCTGAGGCCTGTCATAAACTGCGAATTTTGTTTATACGCGACATCTACACTGAGCGGCAATAAATTTTTTTTTCGGTATGGTGAAGTACGGCGAAAATTTTCAAACCATTCGGCAAGACTTTGATTTCCATCTAGCGGATAATAGGCTAACAAGAATTTAGGAAATGCACACAAACAATAACAGCACGTGTTCAAATATTTTAAACGAAATAAAATCAACCCCTGTACACAAGTAATTTTAACTAAAAACTGGAGCATCTACATTTTTGTTAGGTATGTACCTATATATCGTAGAGTTGACAGAACAAAATACAGCACTTGGATATCGACTCGACTGACGGAAATATGAGTAAGCTCGATGTTTTGGCGTCTAGACAGAACCGGGCTAGCCATCCTTATCACAATTTTTCATATCAAATCATTGTACATTTCATACCAACCAACGCATTGCGATTAAAAACACCAGAGCGATAAACACTAACCAGGTGGGAAGACAATGATCGGTATTTATTAATATTACGATCCGGTCGAACGAACAAACAAACGTTATCATATAATTGTGTACTTTAACAAATAATGTGAATTAAAGTAAATACATATAGGTACCTATTCAAATTTTGTATGCATAAAATGATTCTTTATAGAACATCAAAAAAACACAATTTTATTTCTTATTAAATAAGTAACAAGTTGATAATAAATAAAATAAGAGCTTTAATTTTCCTAACTGATTGAAAAACATCAATTTTGTCACATTATTTGAGTCTTGAAAGATTATATCAGCCTGAGAAGATCTCATTACAATATAATGTATTAAGAATACCTAATAACCACCTGCCGAACAAATTCACAGGGTCTATATACACAAAGTAATAAACAAATACTGCCAAATTAATTATTAACAACTATTGATTATTATTCAATATAACTTTCCTTTGGTAACTGAACTTGCTGCAGTATGATAGTACAGAAAAACACCATTTGTTGCTTATCAAGTGAAAGGACCATAAAAACTACATAAATACAGAATCTTTATTGACGCTTTTTGAAAACTACAGGGCCAAAATAGTCCAAAATCAGAAAAAGTCTACAAAATCATCTGTATAATAGGCAACCAGTATATCATATTAAATAATTTATATAATATGATTAATGTTGATTAAAAGTGAGTAAAGAATTAGATAATCATTTTATGGTAATAAACATTTATGTCTCAATAGTAATTAGTAATCCAGGAAAGCTTAAAATTTGAGCACCTTTGGGGGATTTTACTTACTTAAAGTTCTTGCACCTGATATGACACACATGTTGAAAACTTTGACGTTGACATTTACTTCACACAAATATAAAAAATATGGTGTCCTGTCAAGGAAGATAATGAAGTTTTAGATAAGATAATACATTTTATTTGTGGTTGCTAAATAAATTAAAAAAAACAAAAATATTAACAATGTCAGGGTTCGACGAAAATCCCTTTGGTGAACCCACTATCGACAACCCTTTCGCAGTAAGTGTTGAAACTCATTTCAAATGTAATAGAGTAGAGATTCTACAATAAATGTAAATGTATAACAACAAAATTAAAGGTTTCGTGACGTAAAAGTTTTTAATCGAAGGAACATTTTTCAGGATCCGTCTGTTCAACAAGTTGCCAGAAATACAAATGCCCAACTAAAGGTCGACGATTACAATCCATTTGAGAGCCAAACACAAAGCCAGACACCGGTAAGTTGAAAAGATTTTATTAACCCAATTTTTTGACCTGGCCCAAAGGCTGAGATTTATTCTTACCTAAACTTAGTCCTTGCAATAAACAAAGAACCCCAAGTGGTATAGGAAGATAGATAATCCAGTCTATTGAGCTATTGGTACAGAAAATTATTTGAATATTGTTAATATTCCCAATTGCTTAGCAAAACTCAATCCCCAAAACAAGTTGATGGGATTATCTCTGTACACAACCTGCCTCGATAAATTGAGAGATTTAATATACACGAAAAAATGGTAAAAGTTTTCATTATTAGAAACATTCCTTGAATAGTGATTCAGTGATTCAAACCAAGCAGATAACCACAGTAATCTACCTAAAAGTTAATTTAATTAGTGTTTACATTTATCCCATAATAATTGTATGATTCACTATGTTGATATAAACAGTGGTTTTTTTTATCATAATGATAAGGCTAAAAATAAAGGACTTTATTATTATCATAAGAAATTAACAGACACACACACCAAAAGGTATGCAATCTATTTTAAATTCTTTCACCATTACACATACTTCTGTATTTTTAAACTCTGTTCCGATTAATAATTTATGTTCAATGTTAATTGAAAACTTGAAGTTCGGAACATATTTAGAAATGTATTGAATTTATTAAACTTAAGAATAAACATATTCATTGATTTTGTTATTTGCATTGTTATATATAGTCAGTATTTAAAGGATCCTTTAAAATCAATAATTTGAAGGATTAAATAAAGCAGTGTAGACAGATCAAACTTGATTCATTTGACTTCTGCGATACTGCTAATGATCATTATTTACTGACTCAATGTACTTTGACCAAAAAAATGCAAACTAGGAGATGTTTTTGATCTTTGGCTATCATTCATCTGTTCGGATATTAAGTGTATTACTGATTGGCAAATCTGAAAAACTTAATGAATGTTTTTACCAGATTTGAAAGGATTCCAATTATCACTCGAATCACTTTCAAAACTGGTTCCTAAAAAGAATATTTGTGTTGTCAGTAACATATCATTACATCTAAAGTTATCTTATTTTGTGAGTGCATCCTGTGAATTTCTTCATTCATTAGTGAGATGTCAAATATCCAAGTCATATGTATTAATAATTTACTTGAATTTAAATTGATTTGGTTATATTTGAGAATTTTCTGCTATTAGAAAAGTTTTACATAGTCAAGATTAGGATCTAAATTTCAACAAGTAACATGTCCGATCAAGAGCTATACGTTAATAGTTTGAAGTTCATAATGCATACAGAATTGTAAATTGAAGTTAGCGGATTGTCAAATTTTTAACCATGCTTTAAAATTTAACAATCCGTGGTGATTGGTTAATTATAATAAGATTATAAAGAATAATTCCCAAATTTAAAAAAATATATATCTATTACACAATTTTAAATATTGATTATTACATTTTCATATTAGCTACACTTTTAAGAATATTCAGAGTTGATTGCTCTGCCAATAACAAGTCTTCTAATCTCTGAGGTTCCAGCTCCAATCTCATATAATTTTGCATCCCTTAGAAACCGTCCAGTAGGATAATCATTAATATAACCATTACCTCCCAAAATTTGTATAGCGTCTAAAGCTAACTTGACAGATTTTTCACCACAATACAATATAACACCGGCACAATCTTTTTTATTAATCTTTTGCTTGTCACAAGATCTAGCTACATTGTATAAATAACTTCTACATGCACTTAAGGTTGTATACATATCCGCTAATTTTCCTTGTAACAGTTGGAATTCGCCGATTCGCGTATTAAATTGTTTTCTAACGTGGGCGTAGGAGAAAGCTACATCACAACAAGCTTGCATTATTCCTAGAGGACCTGCTGCCAATACTAGTCGTTCGAGGTCCAAACCACTCATAAGCACATACACTCCTTTATTTTCTTCGCCTAACAAATTTTCTTTTGGGACTATACAATCTTCAAAGATCAACTCACTAGTGTTGGAACCTCTCATGCCAAGTTTGTCTAATTTCGGACCTGTCTTGAATCCTTGGAATCCTTTTTCAATTATGAAAGCTGATATTCCATGTTGAGGTTTCTTGGAAAGTGATTCTGTTTTTGCGTAAACGACAAGTACGTCAGCATCAGGACCGTTGGTTATCCAAAATTTGTTTCCGTTTAAAACATAATGATCTGCCTTTTTTTCTGCTTTTAATTTCATAGATACTACGTCCGATCCCGATCCCGGTTCTGACATGGCCAAGGCACCAATATGTTCCCCACTACATAATTTTGGCAGATATTTTTTCTTTAAATACTCACTGCCATTTCTGTGAATTTGATTGACGCACAAGTTAGAATGTGCTCCATAAGATAGGCCTATAGCTCCAGATGCTCTGCTTAACTCCTCCATAATAATAACCTGATCTGTATAAGTTGCTCCGGTACCACCATACTCTGGATTCACTGTTATACCTAAGGTTCCCAAGCTGCCCAATTTTTTAAAAAATTCTCGTAGATTCTCGAAGTTATTTTTCTTATCAATTTCATTAGCGATTGGTGCTAGTTCTTTTTGAGTAAAACTTGAAATAGTATCTCTCAACTGTATTTGTTCATCGGTTAATCCAAAAATATGTTCATCAATGGGATAATATTGGGATACTTGTCTTATCTGGATACGTCTAACTTTGTTAATAGTACTTAATAAATAACGCATATTCGCAGCCATTGTTTCTACCGAACTATTGTCTTATTCAAATAAAGCAATATATTTCAGGTTCTTATCATACGTTATACTAGAATCGTGTTTTTTCAACTTCTTTATCTTTACAACGATAAATCGGTTCATTCGTTCAATGTTCGCATACTGCGCGATTGAATTAGTTTGAACTTGGAACTTTAAGGTCATAGGCGTACATCAATATTAATACATTCATAACTTTTGTCCATGTAGAATAAGAATAAAAAATTGTTCACAGAATATTTAGACATTTAAATACTTACTTTACTGATTTATTATTATTATTATTATTATTATTATTATTACTATTATTATTATTATTATTATTATGGAATATACAGGTTTCTATAAAAAGTTGAATAACAAAGAACAAAGTATGAATTTTCAAATAAATCATCCATATTTTCCCTTGGGATATTTGTCAGCCAAAGTTATATTAAGTGAATATTTAAGAGAATCTCAAATTAGATAAGATTCAAATGTCAATGGGCTCGTTTACTAAAATTTTTAAATCATTTTTAACTGTCGTAAAACAAAGTACTAAGGATAAAAATATGATTCTGAAAATTTCATGTCAATAGCATATGTCGTTCTCCTAATACAACCAATTAAACAAGCATACCGTAGTGGGGCGAAGACTATGACTATGACGTCACCGCATATGAAAGTTAATGTGCACTAACATTACGCTTCTGACTGTAACGTGCCTCGCGTAGAATTTATTTATTTTGAATTACTCGCAAAATTTTGTGTGAATAAAATAAAATGTGTGGACCTACATTTAAAAAAGCAGAGTCATTAAATCTTCCAGAAGTGGATTATGAAGTTTTTTAATACGAGTTAATTTAATTATAATTTTATACTAAGTGGCACATCGTTTTTGGCTGTTTTCTGGCTGGAATGATTAAAAATGTCAATATTTTCATAAATGCATGCTCTCTCAAATGATATACAGGGTGATTCCAGATATTTTATTTTATTCCTGGTCTGGTGGACAAAGTTACGGAGATAACGCTATAGATTACTCAGTAAAAAATTGCAATTTTTTCAACTGCAGACTGCCCAATTAAAGGAGTTTCTCCAAATGCTATTTATGATGAATGTGTAGTGGAAATTAAATCACCAATGTTGAAAAGAACAAGAAAAACTTATTTTGATGAAGCAGGTGATATTAGTTCCAAATCTTCACATCAGTTTCAAATGCCCATGCACCTCATTGGTAAAAAAGCGATATTTGTTAGAGCTGATCCGAACTTTGAATCAAATAAAATAATTTCTTTTAAAACATATAATATGCGCCAGTTTTGTTGATGATCTACTGAAAAAGATTACCTGTTTTTCGGAAAAAAGCAGTATTTAATAAAATTCAATTTGTGTAGAGCTGACCCATTATTTTATTAAATAATTTTGAACATTAAGGGGCATCTACCAAATTCGACCTTGCACAATTATGCTTTGTATATTTTTTTGTTTCCCTACGTCCTCACGTTTAAGTTCACATAACGAACATTTTATTAGAAATATGAAAGCTCCGCAACATGTAGGTAGCCAAGCGGTCCATTTTTATCCTATATTTTAGTGGTAGCAACCGAATTTCAATAAGGAATTGTACGGTCATAAGTAATTTGAGGATTCTGAGATTTTTATATAGTATTCATAAAGCTTCAAATTAGACTTCTTATCAATTAGTTTTTCTATTTAATCCATATTTAATTCTTTACAAGGGCTCAAACTTTGCTTAATATGTGTAATTACCTCATGATTCGTATTTTTTTCAACAAAATTTGGTTAGCATTTCAAAGTTTTTATTCGATGAGAACTTTAAGTTCAACATTAATCTACATGATATATTTTTTTCTTAATTTTCAATACATCCATTACCTCAAAATTCTTTGCCAAAAATGTTTCGATATTTTCTTAAATCGCTGCCGATAGATTCCCCTTAATAACACCATAAGTTATAAGAACAATATTATCTATTTTTTTTAAATAAATTTAGATTAATACAAGCGTGTGGTTTTCAATAACCCTTTCAATATGGAATATGTTGTGATTTTATAAGGTAATTTATAACGATTCTGATTGTAGAAAAATGAAATCCTAAAAATACACAAACAAAGTATGTTGACTTATCAGTGAATGCTTTGAGTCTTTTATGCTTTTCTGCCATTCCATTAAAAAAAAATATGTAAATGAGCCCATTATAGAGTATTATATATTTTAAAACAAGAATGGGGGGCTTGAACCACTGCCAGTTACCCACCTTTTGACAAAGGTAACTGAAGTTATTACCGTGGTCACTGATTTGAAATTTTGGTAATTACCATTTCTGCAAGAAAAATTTTTAATTCTCATTACCAGTAACTCCTAAGAGCAACACTTAAGAAACAACCTTCGTACAGAAACAACATAAACTACTTTAATTGTGGCATATATTCCTAAATTTACGATTTGTTTTTTCAAGCAGATAAATTATGGCCAAACCAATAGTGGTCCAGCAATCATGCAGCCTACTCAAGAGCCGCCGGCATATACTAAAAGTGGTCAGCAAGCTCAAAATGTTCCAAAACCATCTTTAGACATAGCTGAACTACAGGTAAAGTAGAACATTAGTATTAGTAAGTTTTTATGAAATTCTCTATCTGTATTTTCATATAATTACTCTAAAAATGAATTGAATCCTTGTTGATAATGTAGAAATATTTTTTTCATGTTTTTGTTACAGAGAAGACAAGAAGAATTAGAAAGAAAAGAACAAGAATTGGCACGTAGAGAGGAGGAAATGAGAAATTCCACTTATAACGTAAGGCGTAATAATTGGCCCCCCTTGCCAGAACAGTGCTGTTTTCAACCTTGTTTTTATCAGGACATCCAAGTAGATATTCCTTTAGAATTCCAAAAAATCGTTAGAAAACTTTATTACCTTTGGATATGTAAGTATTTTTTTAAATTCCCAAAAAATCGTTAGGTATACTTTTACTATTTATTTATATTTACCATTCAATTATTGAAAAATTCTTGTTTATTGTCAGCATTAAGTCTAATAATATAAAAATATGTTTTAGATCACGGAGCCTTGATGATTGTAAATGTAATCGGTGGAATAATTCTACCGGATGTTAATATTGTTGGACTAGGAATATTGTACCTTTTGTTATTTACCCCATTCGGATATTTATGTTGGTTTAGACCAGCTTACAAAGCTTTTCGATCAGATTCATCCTTTAACTTTATGGTGTTTTTCTTTATATTCTTCTTTCAATTTGTTATCACTACAATACAATTTATTGGTATCCCCAAATCAGGTACTATGTAAGTTCATTTCTTTTCAACGTTTGTTTTGTATTTTTTTGATAATTTTAATTCCAGAGGAATAATTACGGCTCTTTCAAGATTTGATAATTCAGCTTGGGGCATTATTAGTGGAATAATTGCTTTGTTAATCGCCTTAGGGTTCGGACTTGCAGCGGCCGCTGATTTATTCTTGATCTCCAAGGTAAATACAAACTTCATAGAATTAGGATGGAGTTCAATATATTTTATATATTTTAGATACATCGCATGTATAGAAGTACAGGAGCTAGTTTAGCGAAAGCTCAACAGGAATTCACTACTGAATTCTTTCGCAGTCAACACGTCCGAAATGCTGCGAGCAATGTAGCAGCCGCTGCTGTTAGTTCTCAGTTGAACCAAAACCAAAATAACCCGAGATATTAGTTGAACAGCTTTATTCCATTTTCATTTGACTAATTGTATTGAAAACCGAAAGACTTTCAAACTTTTGTTACTTATTAATAATACATTAAAATATCATTAATTATTAAACGGAAGTGTAAGTGACTGTAAGCTATACCATATTTTTCCCAACACTAAACAAGCGAAACTTGAAATTACTGAAAGATTTATTGACTTACTTACTGCTTATTAATCTCGAAAAATTTTGCAGTGGGATAAATACGTTGTTTTGATTGTTTTTCGTTATACTCTATTTCTTAATGTCTGACAGCACAGTAGCCTCATTAAATATTCAAATAGAAATTTATCTTTTACAGAGTGATCCTAAGAATTTTACAAGTCAATACTAAAATTCTAATGCAAAACAAATAGGTGTCTGTATTGGTTATCTATACATCCCTGTTTCAGCTCAAAATACAATATGGTAATGAAACTGAACAATGCCAGATAAACGATAAATATTGCGGCAGTGGCGGAGTTTACGATATTAGTTTATTTTGCTTATTTAATTAGATTCGATCGACATTACAGTTGAAATAAAATTCATTCGTTCAGGCCTATTAACAAGTTACATTTTTATTAAATTAAATTAATTAAAGAAAATATAGTTTAATTTTCATAATTCAAATTTATTGACAATGAATTAATGTATGTCAAGTAAACTAAACATACCATTTATAGGAAATATAAAATTCAATCTATAGTATCATCCTCTTCGCTGGCCATACAAGAATCATCCGAAGACTCGTCGAGAGAGATCACTATCGGTTCTATAGTTTGTTCTATGAGGTTATCTAAAACCCACATTTTCTCTTCCTCTTTAATTACATGATTCACAGCATCTCTCCAGTTCTCTTCAGTTATTGTTGTCAATGAGTACTTCATTAGTTCACGAACATCTTTCATTTTAAATGTTTTATTATGTCTAGCTACATAACCTTTCATTTGGGCCCATATTAACTCTATCGCATTTAATTCACAATGGTATGGCGGCAAACGAAGCACTGTTATCCCACGATTCTTGGCTATTTCATCAATAAAAAACTTTTTGAATTGTAGCTTGTGATCAACCTGAAGCAACCTTTAAAAGTTCTTTTTTCAACATATCATCTTCAAATGGTATATCTTTTACGATTAACCAGTTTCTAATATCAGCTTTTCTCCAAGAGGTAGATGGAAGATTTTCTGTTAATCGCGAATGATAATTGGCATTGTCCATAACGATTACAGCATTATTTGGAATTAATTCGACCATTTGTGTAAAATACTCTTCAAAACCATCTTCAGTCATTTCTTCATGATAGTCTTTGGTTGATGTTGACTGAAACTCCAGTAAATACCTTCAACGAACCCTTGATTGCATCCAATATGCGTTATTATTAGTCGGCGACCTTTACCGATAGGAGTTTTCAGTCCAGTAGATAAACCTTCTATGAAAGCTTGACGACTGGTTTCAATACTTTTGTCCTGCCATATTTTTTTCACTGAATGTCCTTCATTGAGCCATGTCTCATCTAGATAATAGATTTGTCTTCCCTCCTGTCTGTATTTTCGGATATCTCGTAAATACTGTCGTCTCCAACATATTTGCTCGTTGTCGATTAGCACTGATCAGATCGGGTATAAAATTAAATAGTAAATAAATTCTTTAGATGAACGGTGACGCTCATGGTTTACTACCTGACTAGCATCTGTAACCTTTTCGCGTGCTGTCAGACAATAATAAACTCGACGTGGTTTACTAATTTGCTGGGCAGTCGTTATTCACCTCAAAAGTAGTTTTTTTCAAGCAATGCAATGTATTCTTACGATTTATAGCAAATTTTTGCTAATTAAAATTTTAGTTGCAATCTTGCAGCAATTTTCCCAAATTGCAAACTTGACACACAGTAGGAAAATCTGTATTATAATGAAAAATAATATTTGCTAAGGTAAATGAAGACGAAAAAGATTAAAGTAGGGAGAAATTATCACGAGAGGCTAAAGAACCATCCTTTATGTCGATCCAACGTAATTTTATTTTCTATTTTTATATATATTATATATATAGTTATTTTTCTCCATTCCTCTCTATTCTTAGCTTTCTGTTTCCAATTTCGTATTTTCATTTTATTTATATCAAACATCACACTTTCAAACCATCTTTTTCTAGGCCTCCCTCTTCTTTTTTTGCCAATGAGAGTCCTGTAAAGAGCCATTTTTGTCATTCTTTCTTTGTTCAATCTTTCTACGTGTCCTAACCACCTTAATAAGTATGTTTTTATTCTTGATGTTATCTTTGATTCTCCATATAACATGTCTATTTCTTCATTCCTTCTCCTCCATCCTTCAGGTGTTTTTATTCCACCGAAGATTGCTCTCAGAATTTTACGCTTCCAGCGCTCCAGCTTTTCTTCCTGTTTTTTTGTTAGAATCCATGTTTCACTTTCGTATGTTACAGTGGGTTTTTACAATGGTATTATACAGCGTGTCCACAGTTTATCTACCGAAAAAGCATATTAGTACAATTTTAGCTAAGACAGTTTTCATTTGCAACGATCTCAAATGCACTGTTCCATATTTCCATAAGTCCAACCCTGTACATTATTTTTGCTTCCAAATTTACAGTCATGTTGAGGACATGTAAGGTTATTAGCCCTGCAAAAAGAAAATAATTCGCCCGAAAAACAGAAAAAATATTTTCAATTAAAAAATGTACTCTTTTATTTCGGCCCACAGTCTATTTGAACTCACCAGTGTCACTTTTGTAAGTCTTCAGTAGGAGGTGCAAGCCCTAAGCTGGCAGACTTTTGATGAATTGCCTTCCAACATTCTATTTTATCTTTTTGTGTAATCTTGCTTGGAAAACTGCCGAACAAAGTGTCTTTACTGTCTCTAATTTCTTTTAAAATATACCCAATGTCACACGTTTAGACATATTTCACTATCTCGCTTATGCAGCTAAGCTAACATCTCTGGCAATGGAAAAACAATTTTGGAAACAAAATTTTTAGGTTATGTATGATGTTGTTGACAAGTACTTACCCTTCTTGTTTATAACAAGTGTTATAGACAATTTTAACTTGTTGCGAAAAAGTTTTATGAATGCCTGTGCGTAACAACTTGTGAAAACTATTTTCAACAACACTTGTACCTTTGTGAAATAGGCCCCAGCAACAGGCACTAAGCGATCGTCCTGCATTTACATAAAACATAAAAAAATGCTACTAGAAATATATTTCTTCCGACTAGGGGATCAAGGGATCAAGATCAAGATCAAGATACGACTCGCGCCCTGGGAGTTGAATTTACGGGCGTCTGTCGTAAAATACTATTTGAATTTTACTTTTCATTATTTGTAACGCCTTTATGTGCTGACATCGTTCATTTGTCAATGTATTGTTTGCTATTCCCATATTTTAGGACTTATCAATAGGCATGATGACAATAAATATGAATTTTATAGACTACGAAGGAATCACATCGTGGAGGAGGTTTTCAAAATCAGCCATCATGCCTATTGGAAATCATGTTCATGGTTATAACATTTGACCAAATAGCTTGTACTTAACCTGGCCTCATGTTCAGGTAATAATTTGCTATATTTAAACTTTTCTGTGTTAATTCTATTTATTGGAATGGTCATAAGAGTAAATTTTAGTTTCGGCTTAAGCACCTATCAAATTTATTGCTTCAAGCGTTTAATTTATTACAGTAAGATATATTGAGAGCACATTGGTTTATTTATTATTAGAGTTTCGTATCTTTTTGTTTTGTTTTTGTAAGTTATAATAATAAATTATAATATAAATAAGTTGGCAAAGATTATTTTATTTAAAACTCTCGGCCAAAGCTCTTCACACTCTAAAAACTTCATATTTCTATGGAACATTACAACTTGCCGATGAAAATTTTCTTACAAAGTCAAATATTGAAAAAAAATATCAACAAATAAGGTACAAGCATAAATTTCGCTATTGGTGGGAATTGACGCTTTATCAGGTCTCAACACCTTGCATCCCTATTTTTTCGAAAAAATATAAACTTTACTTTTAAAACGACTTTAAAAATCATAAAATTTAGAAGTCTGCCAAAACGCGCTTTCCGTCATAAAGATGGCTGCCCCATGGAGTGACGTCATTGTTTACGTTCTTATTCGTGTATCACGCTCTGAGTTCTTGTGACCTAATTTGTTTCTCAAAGCTTCAAAAATGGATAAAGCCGAAAAAAAACTTTGTATTTCAAGTATTGATTGTTCCAGAGTGTAAATCAACGTCTATTGAAACTCCAGACAAAATATTTGTTACTTTACCTAGTGGCGCAAGCAAAAATACACTTAAGAGAAGGGCATTACTTTTGTTTGTGAAGACCATTTTAATGTAAGTACCTACTTCTATGCTGGTAATTTTTATTCTTAAATAGTTTGAGGTTATGTACCTATATGTCTAGGAATCAACCATAAAAACATTATTTTCTTACGACCACACATCGAAATATGGTTGGTATATATTATATAAATAAAACATAGTTTAAATCGTACTTACAATAATGCTTCAACTATTTCCTCTGCATTAAAGCAGCTGTTTGACTTCATATAAATTCAAGCAGCATAAAAGAGTCTACTTTGGGCAAGTTATCAGTTTGTGCTTTTACAAAACCTTCGCTAGCCATATCTTTACTCACAAAATATGAAAGAATCGTCACTGAACACTGAACTAGTAAATAAAATATATTCTTCCAAATGTTTTAAAATATCCTCTCAAATATCGAATATTTATGTCCACTTTCCACTTTACGTTGACTTTTAGAACTAAAAAAAAGCACACACAAACACGTAATGGTCTCAAACAAACATATAAATGATATTTTTACGTCGATGAAGCAATTAATAGTTGATTAAAATACAATATAAACACACAACTGCACAGAACCTGATGCAATACCGGCCATATTGACAAAAGTAAACGAACAAGAGATATGACATCACACGTATCATCGGTAGCGTTCGGAAATCCTCGGGCGGTGGTCGGAAAGTGCATTGAAATTTGAATTTCAGCTCAAAATTAACACTGTCCCATAATGGATAAAAGCTTGAGACATATCTATGATATTTTTTATACAGAATTACCCCAAAACAATTTTACCTATTTAAAGCACGCCTCAGCGTGTTTAAATCGAACTTTAAAACACGCGCGTGTTTTAAAGTTACCGTGGCAACATCAACAACTAGAGAAACGAAGTCATCATTGATCTGACAGGAGTAGTTTGTAACGTCAAAACTTTTATTCGAACAATATTTAACAATGTCAAATTTATAAATTAAAATGGAAAATGTCGTTGGTATTGCTTGAAATATTAATATTTCGATTTTTCAAATCTTAGGTAATGGTATTCAAATTAATACTATTGACATTCACAGAACTCAATAAGGTTGAACTTCCATCAAAATACAAATTAGTTTGTGTTTTTCTCATTTCCATGACGACGCAAGGTATAAATCATATAAATCACGAATTCAACCATTTGACATTTAGTTCTTATTTCCATCTATAATTTCCATTTCTTGTTGTTGTAGTAGTTATAGACCAGTATTTATAATTTCGAAGTGCACCAATAAAAAAATAGCGTAAAGTATTCGTGGATAACTGGTCTTTGATACACTTGCTTTAATATGCTATTTCTCACTTGAATATTCTGCTTAATATTTTTGGAATTACTGAAAGGTTATTTGTCCTTAGACCGACGCTGTATAAACATTGACCTTTTTTCTCAATTCAACACTGACTGATTTTATTTGGTTTAAAAACATGTTTTTCATTTTTAACACTCAATAATTTTTATAATAACATCCTTGACGCGGTCGGTCTTAATAGTTATCAATTGAAAATATAAGCAATGCTTTGCACCAGAGTAAACTACCTTGACAACCAATATACGATCTGTCGGTAAAAATTTTTTAATTTTTAAATATTTACATTTATTAACAACAACTAAATTAACTGTTTTATTTTCTCCATATACACGATTAACATATTTCTACGAACTTCCATGTCGATAAGGATCTGTTAATTTATGCAGTTATTTCTCAAAAAACAAGATGTGACGCCTATGGGTTGCGGTCGAACAAATATTTCCAGTATCAAGTTCTTATGTTATGAACAAAAACCTGTGAACTTCGTTAAAGCACTGGTTATTCTCTGTGACAAGTGAGTGTGACTTCTTTATTCATAAATTACCGCAATGAAGAAAAAATTGACCTCCTTCGTTTTATTATTGCTATGCATTGACGTATTCGCCCAAGGTAAGTCTGATTCAGCTTTTTTTATGCATGCTTAATTTTTTCACAGTCCCGACCGCTATCAGTCCTTCAAATACTTACAAACGAAGTAAAACCAATCGTGAAATACGTTTCAATTTACTGATATAGTGGAATTTCGAATTCTAATAATCATTTACTCCTTATTTTGCATCAAATTTAAACGGTAATATGACTGTATCCGTTTTGTTTATAGACGTTGACAATTTTTGGTATTGAAAGCATTTTTTAAGTTTCAATCTCCAATTATTGAAGATACAATAAGAAGTGTCCATTAAAAATAATTTACGTTGTTATTATAAATTAATATGCAATAATACACTATATGAGGGTCATTAATAAATGTGGAAATTCCACTTTTATAAATCAACAGTAATTTGTACAAGAATTTTATAAACAAATGATGGTGAGCATTTTTTCTTGAACCTAACTGATATCAGGCTCTTGATATTTCAATAATCTTCAGTGCCTCTTTTTACAAAAGTTTCTTTTTAGTTGGTGACAAATGTAAGTTTAGAGACTCACGCAAAACTGGGGTTTGTAAGATAATTACAGACTGTCAATCAGCAGAGGAACAAGCAAAACAAGGAATTGACCAAACATTGTGTGGATTTGCAAACGATTTAATCACAGCCATTGTATGTTGTGAAGGTAAGTTATTAAAAATCTTAAGTATGAAGTATTGTTTTTACCAAATTATTTTTTCTCTTATTTTTTGAGAATCAAACCACAATAATGTTTTTAATTTTTGTTCCCTATCTGACACAACGAAAAAAATATGACAACTAAACAATCAATAATATTTTTAAGTTTAGACTACAAAACTTTGTTGTCAAATTTTATTAAGGTCCATTCATAGTAGATCACATCTCTGGTAAAATGTGAAATAAAATATTTTATTTTATGACATTCTCACGATATGATAGTCTACTAGAAATGGAATCCAGTGAAGTGCACGTTCCAGGAACGGTTTTTATTGGGATAGCGCTTTTTTTCGCTTATTTTGGAAATGTTAATAAAAAGCGTTTGTTGTTACTTTTTTGTGTATGATCATTTTTGTTGTCAAAACATGTATAACTCAGTTTGGTGATTTTGTGTATTGAAGTGTGTATCGATTAACAACTATTCCAATGGTAAACCAAAAGAAAACCTGGATAAAAACTTATGATGCTATCCTGATAACGCAGGTAATTGATTATTGGAAATTTCTCTTTCTAACATTGGTAACCAAATTTGACTACATTCGGCTGAAATACTAGCTACACATTTATCTGCATTTAGTTGTATTGAAGCACTTTCTTTAATTTTTCGTCTTTTATTATTGAGCTCTTTCAATATTATTTTTGTCAAACCCCATTGAATTTTATGCCCCTCTTCCCAAGCATGTTTACAAATACCTGACTTCCTATCTTTGATATATTTTTTATGTTCACTTATTCGGACTTCCAATGGTCTAGATGTTTCACCTAAATAGAATTTGTCGCACTCACAAGATATCTGATATATGCAATTCTTTGAAGATTGTTCTTCATTTTTTGGTTTCGTTTTTGTTAGTATAGATCTCAACGTATTGTTAGATTTGAAGCTAGTTCGAATATTGAAATGATTACCCCAATAATAAAAGACGAAAAATCAAAGAAAGTGCTTTAATACAACTAAATCCAGATAAATGTGTAGCTAGTAATTCAGCCGAATGTAGTCAAATTTGGTTACCAATTCAATTACCTGCGTTATCAGGATAGCATCATAAGTTTTTATCCAGGTTTTCTTATGATTTATCATTGGAATAGTTGTTAATCGATACACACTTCAATACACAAAATCACCAAACTGAGTCATACATATTTTGAAAACAAAAATAATCATACACAAAAAAGTAACAACAAACGCGTTTTATTAACAATAACATTTCCAAAATAAGCGAAGAAAAGCGCTATCCCAATAAAAACCGTTCCTGGTGTGCACTTCACTGGATTCCATTTCTAGTAGACTATCATATCGTTAGAATGTCATAAAAAAGAATATTTTATTCACATTTTACCAGAGATGTGACCTACTATGAATGGACCTTAATAAAATTTGACAACAAAGTTTTGTAGTCTTAAACTTCAAAATATTATTGATTGTCTAGTGGTCATATTTTTTCCGTTGTGCTAGATAGGGACCAAAAATTATTTTATTACTAGTTAATCTTGACAAAGGTAGCTGGAACGCTACCGAAACGTCGAAATTTTAAAAAACTTTATTGTGGTTTGATTCCCAAAAAATAGGAGAAAAAATAATAAGTAATGCCACAAGGAACTTACAGAAGATACAATTATTATTTCAAATTGCTTTTGTTTGATCTTAGAAACGATAGTAAATGATAATTTATTCCCTACTACTATCAATACTAATGTGGGAATAAACAACCAGCTAAGTACCAGAATAAGCGAACAAAGTAAGTAAAGCATTATCCTATTTTCAACGTATATTTTATAATAACTTTTTTTTAGAATGCGAGGAATATAGTAGACCAGTTACATCCGTTGTCGGAGTTCTCCCATTAGTATCGGATGCTGTTCCTATTCCAGTCAAAAATCCCAAATGTGACTACAATCTTGTACCTCTTATAGTAGGAGGTGAACCTGCAGAACCAGGAGAATTTCCTTTTATGGTAATTTTAAAATGTCCATTGATACAACTAACAATTCTAAGAAACCCTTCATTTTAGGCTGCCGTAGGATTTAACACTACATCAGAACCTTGGAGATGTGGAGGAACCCTGATTAGTAATAGATTCGTTGTAACTGCCGCACACTGTACTTTCACTACCGATGCGTAAGTTTTAAAAACAAACAATTTAACTGAAATTTAGTTTAATTACATAATTTTTGTTTTACATGAAATCTAAACAGAACTATTTTACCCTCGCTAACTTTTATTCTTTTTAGCGGCAAGCCAACTGTAGTACGTCTTGGGGAACTCGATTTGTCATCAGAACAAGATGGTTCGCAATATAAAGATTATCTTCTATCAAGAGTAATAGTCCATCCTAGTTATTCCCCACCTCTTAAATATAATGACATTGCTCTCCTAGAAACTAGAGATAAAATAGAGTTCACGAATTTCATTCGACCAGCATGTCTTAATCTAAACAGCAATTTACAAAGCGGTAAAGCTGTTGCCACTGGTTGGGGTAGAACTGACTTCGCTGCAGACAATAGTGATAAACTTATGAAAGTTACATTAAATATTTACAGTAATCAAAGGTGTACGAAAACTTTTCCAACAAATAAGGATTTGACCAGAGGAATAGAATCTACTATGTTATGTGCTGGGGATCTTGAAGGAGGAAAGGACACATGTTATGTGAGTTTGATTTTAAGTTTACTGTATTGTTGTTGCTAATAATATTCATAAGATACACAAATATTACTAATTAGGACGCACACGAATTCCTGTCAGGGTGAAAACTGACCTGTTAAAAAGGTGTTAATTTGGGCAGGGATGAGTTGCGCGCAGCGGTTATTTTCTATCTGAATACGAGTAAGGACACCAAAAACAAACTAAACTTTTCGGAAGAGGTGAAATACCTTGGTATTACCATGGAACTCTCATCTACACAGCAGAGCATATGTGGCTTATGAGCAGTGTCGGAGGACAGAGGGACGCACATGGGGTCTGTCACCCCGTGTGGTCACTACACTGCAATAATAAGACCCATGTTAACGTATGGAGCAATTGCATGGGGACCGTAGGTTCTACAAGCAACGGCTATCCAAAAATTATATCAAATACAGCGAATGACTTGTTTAAACATCACAGGAGCCATGAGAACAACACCAACCGCAGCAATGGAACTAATTACTGGTCTGACCCCTCTGGACCTGTACGTCAAGGAGGTTGCGTTAATGGCCATGGTACGATTGCGCACGGCTGGTGTAAACCCTGAAGTAGGAGGGGCCAATTGAGGTTAAGCCTATGGCAGGAAGCGCTTACTGCGCTACCTCTGCTGCAGGTAGCCAATGATGCAATTGAACCCAGATTTTTGTCTAACAAACCCTACAAAATACAAATAAAACAGAACACAGAGCCAGATGCTGCAAATGCAATACGCCTATATACAGATGGTTCAAAAATGAATGAAAGCTCAGGATGTGGAGTTTACTCGAGAGCACTAAGCCTAAAGTTTAAGTGGGGAATGGGAAACAATACCAGCATGGTTCAAACAGAACTGGATGGTATCTCAATTGCCAGAAGAGGAATTGCTGGCAAAAACAACAATCTGCACTGATAGTAGACAAACCCTATTATCCTTGAACAGACAACGTGTTATATCGAGGCTAGTACTAGAGTGCCGCCAAGATTTAGCTGACGCCTCGGCAGATAACAATATTATCCTGAGGTGGGTTAAAGGGCACGACAGGAGTAAAGGAAATCGCATTGCCGATTCTTTAGCCAGGGAAGCCGCTGGACTAAAAATTCTAGGACCCAGTGAAACCTACGACTTCGACAATTGCGGAACTAGCCAAACGTTACACCCATGCCAACCCCTTAAGAGATGGGATGGAATCAAAGGCTGCAGTCTTGCCAGGATCACCCTGAGAAGCTGGCGCCGAAGAAATATTTGACTGGTCACTGTCAACTAGGGAAACACCTCCATACTATGGGGCTAGTGGACACACCTCTATGCAGGATGTGTGAACAGGAAGATGAAACTGTCAGACATGTATTATGCGAGTGTCCGGAGTTATCGTCAATAAGAGAGTGTGTGTTCGGTGAGTCTTGGCCTACACCTGCCGATATAAAGGAGATGTCTCCTAGTGACCTGTCCACCTTACTGAGAAGGACAGGATGGACGATGACCTAGGAGGACAACTCCTCGGGAGGATGAACAATGGGTCACATGTTGCCCAAGTGCTGTGAGCCTACACTCAGCCTCCCTACTCTACAGATACAGGGATGAGTTGCGCGCGTCATTTTATACCGAATACGAGTAAGGACACCAAAATTAGGAGCCGAATTGCGCACAACAAGATAAACACAAAATTAAGGAGATTAAAGGTATTTGTACATTTATTTCAGGAATAATAAGACACCTAACCCCTCCAGGGTAAACTATTAGGGCAGTCCCGATTACAGAACAGATTAAATAAGCTGGACGGCAATTCGAGTGCAGGATTAAGATACCTGCAAGTGTCGGACGGGAACTCAAGTGTATTATATTGGTTATTAAAGAACCTGACGGGAAATCGCGTGCACCGACTAATTATTAACCAAAATTCAGGCGGTAGAAATAAAGTTATCAGAAGAGTTGGGGGTGTTACGAAAATCGACAGCTTTGCTTGGGGGCATCTTCAAAGTATGGGTAATAAAAGTAGGCCTGTGGGGGAATCAAAGGTAGAGAGAGCTAGGAAAATAGAGAGACTGAAACAAACATAATAGCTAGCAAATAAAAAAGAATGGCCGGAATAAAATATTTCATTCAATGTTTCAGGGAGATTCTGGTGGTCCACTCGTAGTGACAAAAAAGGGAAATATGTGCCATTTTTTTTTGGTAGGAGTAACATCTTTTGGGAAACTATGTGGATATAGCAATACACCTGCAATTTACACTAGAATATCAGAGTACATATCCTGGATAGAAAAGACAGTATGGTAAACATTTTTTTTATATACAATCCCCATTTTTTTTTTAATAAAGTACTGATTTTAGAAATTTTAATGCCGTTTTATTTATAAAATTAACTTATAATGATACTTTGTTGTTAAATAATCAATACAAATTTTTGGACAAATGTACATTCTATTTTATACCATAACATAACATAACCCACTGCTATTAGGTACCCATATTATCACAATATCAAATATCACAGTACCAAGTAAACGTAAGTAAAATCTTAAACAACTATATATCGAATTCAATTGATTCTTTGTCTATATCAAGTGTATTACTAAAAAAACACATTTGAACTATAAAAAGGTGCAGAAGAAACTTACATTCATTTGCATTTACTTTTGAGAATCGGAACATGGAGACTGAATTCACAACGGAAAATTGACTGGGACAGCTCCAATGTAAATATAGCCAAAGATTGCAGAATAAAAATATAAGATGTTTCACTCCAGGGCGGTTTGATTCAAGTTGCTGTCCCAAACGGACGCCGCTCTCATTAATTATGTTACGACTCGCTTTTGTTGTCAATAACCAGACCGGTAGATACCAGAGGGAAGTTCGAAAAGCTTATTTTATTTTAAGCTATACAAGGGTAAGTAGAGAAATATATATTTAAATTAATAAGATTCTTTATCACAAAGGTTTATTTTTAAATGTTAATTATTTCGAAAAATGTTCGGGATATGAATTTGAAAAGGTGAGTAAAAAATAAATTTGAATTTTTAAAATGAATCAATTCACAGTTTTCATCCAGCATCTTAGTAATTTTGTGATACTTATTGATAATCTAGCAGATATTTATCACAAATTCAATTAAATATACTCATTAGCCACCAGAATAATAGGGCCACTAAATCTTAAATTTTGATCTTTAAATAACGCGTATTTTTTGGATTGACAAGGTTAAAACAGTAAAAAGAGAAGCAGCTGCAGGATACCTTTATTAAAAAGTTTTATAAATGTTGTAAAATACCAAGTTTGGAGTATGGTTTATGTGTTGAATTTAATCTATTGTTTTTCAAATCTTTCAATATACATTTGAGAGTAAAATATATACGGACTCTGTTATAGAGACTTGCATAAAATTTGAAAGGAGGATTCGTTCAAAAGGAACTGACCAATTCCCCTTTGGTTAGCTATAGAATTGAATTTTTGTGTTTTCTTGCTCAATGTTTTTGTTTATATAATATCCTTATTATAAAAATAAATCCGTAATTTTGTATAAGTAAATATTACAAAATATTTAGTGTTTAAGCTTTGCTATTGAAGAGAAAAATATTAATATGACTTTTTGATCATTGATTATAAAATAACAGCACTCGACGGGCGACGTCCCGTATAATATGCCAAATTGAATGCAAGTAAGGACGTACTGTACCATCCAACTCACCAGCGGCATCAGTGCTTTACGCGATAAATTCGAACGAGTGAAACATCTTATATTTTTATTCTGTAATCTTTGATATAGCTAACAAGTTCAAGATTATAAGTACACCTACTTTCTTACATTTTGTATAAATAATATAAACATTGCTAAATATACATGTATATATACAATTTGTATAAATACAATATTGATGAACACTTCAATTTGACTAGAAGAAATCATGGCCATTCGTCAATATCTTCATCGTGAATTGTGTGCCATTTCAGACCGTCACCTAGAGGTTCATGTGATGATGGTAACAATACATGATGCAGAAACGTCCTAAAATTATTAATTCAAATACTATTTTGCTGTTATTGGTTTTGTTTTTTTACCTTCCTTGAATGAGCCCTAAGAATATTTTCCAATTTTTTTTCCTGCCAAAATTGTAGGGATTGAAATATTTTCTACCTAATTCTTTTAAGCGAATCGTTTCTGCTTTATTTATATTTGCTTCTATACAAGTTTCACCTTTAGTTATTAACTGGCCATGCCAAAGTGAAAGCATACCCAATGCCAACAAAACTCCTAAAACAACAAAATAAGATTGTAGGTTTTTCATGTTTGTCAACTTATAAGTGATTCGGTAGAACTTACCACAATTAATGAGTGCCATATAAACAATTGCTCTTCTTCGCCAAGGATTTATATACTCATAACTAGGTTCATCTTCTAATAAAGAACTATCTAAATACTGTACATCAGTCTAAAAAATGTGAATGGTTTTTCTTTTATTTCAGAATGAACCATGAAAAAACTTTCAATAATATTTCCAGTTACGAGTAGGTGATTGGAAGTTAAAGCTTACCACAGGTATGAGAGCTCCAGATTGGTTAAACTTAACTGAATGTCCTTCCAGTTCTGGTTCATCTAAATCGGAGGGTGTCAACCATAAGCTAGTATATGCAAGATCAAATCCACAAAGAATTACAAACAGTACTCCCACTACCATGTACACCATATATAGAAAAAAATATCTATGATTTCTGTAACCTACACAATTATTTATCCAAGCTATTGTTGTCGTTAAGAAAAAAAAGAATAATATATCTTATTTGAAATGTGATATTTTGGAAAGGATACGGCAGTGATGATCCATTTTTAAAATACAACGATTACAAGCAGAGCAATGATGAGCTCTAGGTGGTTTGGGAGAAATACATTTTTTACATATACTAACAGCTTCTTGTATCAATTCTCCCTGAAAATAAAACTTTGTAATTGAGAGAATAATTCGTATATTTGGATAATTTATTTCAATATTAAATTGAAATGTACCTGAGGGGGAAATCCAGGTGGTGTGACAACAGCCATATAATAATGAAAAGATATATTCAACAACAACCAATGTCCAATAATTACCAGCAATATGCAGACAATAGGATTTCGGTTCCACCAGTATGATATTCCTATCCAATAAGAAATTATAACTACAGATGCGGTGAGTCCTATTACAGCTACCACAAATATCTAGTAAAAAATTTGTATTCCTCATTTATATATTGTTTTTATACTGACAAATAACCAATTATTTATATTTCAAATACTTACAGGTCCAATGGCATACGTAAAATTATCTACAAACCAAAACATTGGTTCCATACATACATCAGCTACATAACTTTGGTCCAAGAAATGATTATAGGTAAGAGATCGAAAAGTTAACTGGCATTTTTGTAAGAAATTTTTAATGCAGACACTAAAAATAAAGAATTTTCCAGAATAATTTAGTATAAACAAAATAGACAAAGGGCTCACCATACATATTGAGGAAATCTTGTAAAGGTCCAGTGAAACGTAACCATTGTTATTTTTAAATTTACCGATTGTCATAACGTAAGTTTCAAATTTTATATTATCCAACGATTTACTCTAAAATGTAATATAATAATATTTATGTTAATTCTATTTCAGCATTATTTTGAAGCTACATCTCGAGCACATAACCAAAAAAGTTCGTCTTCTTTTTCTGATTCTTGGTCTCTGCAAGCCAAAAAAGTGAACCATAGAGTACTATGGGGTGAACTGAGTGAACAAGGGATAATAGACCATTCCAGAATGACGTCACTGATAAGTGACACTGACAGGTCGGCATATTGCTGTGGACTCTCATATGATTCTCATTACCTATGGGATCCTCATTTGCAAGTGAAAACCGAGAAATGTCTGGAAAAGATGATATAAATAAAGCAGTGGATAATGCAGGAAAACAAGCCAAATCTTTTATAGAAAGGTTTCTTGGTGATGTCAGTAAAACCTCAGCTAGCAAGCAAATTATATTAGGAGTTTCTGCAGGATGGTATGTATTAGCAATTTCTAATTATTTTTGGGAAATTGTAAAAATGTATGGTGCAATATATGTGGAAACTCATTAGAATGACTGCAATGGCAATAAAATTTAGTATTTTATTAGAGACAAAATGAAATAATAGGGTGTGGTAAACAAACAAACTGATTTGTTATGTAAACTAGCATAAAATTGTGAGCTTGAATAATAATTATTTTAAACAGTAATTTTTATAGAAAACAGTCTGTTTAGGCGAATTACTAACCTAACTTATCCTTGCCAAACATTTTCAGAAGTACCTGTTCTACACAATGACTATCTTTGATTATGTTATTCAAACTTACTGGAAAATAATATATATCTGTTATATTTTAGGGTTACTGGCTTCTTAACTATGAGAGTGGGAAAAACTGCAGCTCTTGCTTTGGGTGGTGGTATAATACTTCTTCAAGTTGCCAATGAAAAAGGATACATCAAGGTAAATTGGGATAAAGTAAATAGGAATCTAGATAAAGTTGCTGATAAGGTAGAAGAAAAAATTTCTGGAACAGGTCCTACTTGGGCAGATAAGGTATTTTTAAATTTTTTCAATAAGATTATGCTTGTACATTCCTGAAGATATAACTTTGGTGCTGGTCTTACAATTTAAAATGATTTACTAGCAAATGCTGTAATGTTTTATTCTTACTCCGCATATTGATGATATGGCTTGAATGTGTAAATTTTATATATCAGAAATAGTTGTATTTATACTATATTTTAGGTAAAGAATTTTTCCAGAAAAAACACTTCTTTTTCTTCTGGATTCATTGGTGGTTTTCTAATTGGTTTAGCATCCCATTAATAGGAGTGGCTATTCACTTAAAAATCTTACAGAAGATGGTTTTCTAATTTCACTGTAGGTTATTTTACTCTAATACATTATAATTATGGAATATAATAACATATGTATTATTGTATAAAAATTTTGAATTATTTTTGAAGAATCTGTATATATCTTGAGTTTGTTTTGAATTTGAATTGAAGTGATAATATAAATAGTTTTCAATGTCAATGTAACAAAATATTTGGTCTGTAAGCAATGACAAGTAATATGCAGCCTATAATTGACAGGGAAAAATGCTGGAAAATTCATGACTCTTCAATTTTTAATTGCAGCTTAGATCATTTAATACCTCTATAAAATTTCAAGCTATTGCTTACTGTACTTTCCATCATTTTTCCTAAATACAAAACTCGTTGGATTTTCTTGTATTATTTTGGCTCAAATAATCAATCCCGCTCGCAACTGTTCTGCTAAAGCTTTAAATGTGCTTTAATTGTGCTCTTGCTGAAGATGGTGCTTTTTACAGGCTGAAAGATTTGTTGACAGCAAACTAGACCAAGCCGAAGACAAAATCAGGAAAGGAAAAAATAAAGTTAAGAAATGGTATTCTGGTGATAATTATCAAGTAAAAGAGATACATATATTCTTAATATCATTTATAGCAGGGGTTGCTGTTGGGATAGGCACTTCTTAAATTCACATACAATAAAATGTTCAATTTTTTAATACCAGTATGTATGCTTCATTGAGTGATAATATTTATAGTAACAATATAATATATGTATTATTTCTTATATTAGTGGATAACATTATTTTATAGATGCTCGAAATTAATAAAAATAAATATTTATATTAAATATATTTATTGATGATAGTACCAGCTGCTGCGGCAAGACTTGACAAAGTTATGGTCAACGTAGATATGGCTTTGAGGAAGCCAGATGGTGAATATACCGAAAATGAGGGGGAAAGAGTTCGACTCTTACTAGTAACTCATTTTCCAGGGAGTACCCCAAATAGGGGAGATAATCCTCTCGAAATTCACAATAGGCCTTCGAGAGAAAGTATTACAATGGCCAAACACATTTGTCATAACGATAGGTTGAAATGGGCCATGAACACCTTTTCACCTTTCAAGGCAGCAGGAACAGATGGAATTTTCCCAGCATTGCTCCAAAAAGGACAAGACGAAATTCTACCGGTTAGAATTAATCGAAGCAGCTTGCAGCTTAGAACTGGGTTATATACCTGAAGCATGGAGAAGGGCAATAGTAACCTTCATTCCAAAAACTGGAAAAAGGGACATAACAAACCCCAAATCCTTTAGACCAATTAGTCTTCAAAACTATGGAAAAGGCTATTGATAACCATATTAGAACGGAAATCCTAGAGAGACTACCTCTCCACCCATGTCAGCATGCTTACCGGGCAGGCAGATCTACTGAGACTGCACTGGTACAACTGACTGAGGATATACGACGTGCTCTAGACAACCAAGAAACTGTAGTATGTGCATTTTTGGACATAGAAGGAGCTTTTGACAATACTCCACATGAGGCTGTCAAAAGAGCATTAAACAAAAGAGGTGTAGACAGCACAACATCCAAATGGATGTCGGAACTGCTCATCACAAGAGTAGCAGAGACGAGGACGAGCAAAGACATTGTCTCCATCTGCACTACCAGGGAGGATTAGCATCCCCATTAATGTGGAGTCTGACGGTTGACGAACTCCTGTGTGGTTTGACGGATCTCGGAGTAACCTGCCAAGGATATGCCGACGATATTGTCATAACAGCCAGGGGGAAATTCGAAAACACCCTTTGTGATATTGTACAAAGGGGTCTGAACTATACAAATAGCTGGTGTAGGCATAAAACTTGATGGAAACGAGATTGAATGGAGACAAGAAGTCAAGTTTCTATGTTCAACTCCAGACAGTAAACTCCTGTGGAACAAACACGAAAAGGAGATTACATACAAGGCAAAAATGGCTCTAATGTGTGCAGAAATCTGGCAGGAATAAACTGGGGTTGTAACCCAAAAATCCTAAGCTAGATGTACACTGCCATAGTGAGACCAATCATCACTCATGGAGCCATTGCGTGGAGTAGTAGATTGACGACGAGAGAAAACCTCTCTAAAATTCAAAGACTAGCCTGTATATGCATTACAGGAGCAATGAAAACATGCCCAACGGCAGCCATGGAAGTGATTCTCAACCTCACCCCACTACATATGGTGGTGGAAAGCGTTGCAGAAAGAACAAGATACAGACTAAGTAGAGAGGGAATTATTAAAAACAAAACCACCCCCTCACTTCTTAGATATCAGACAACCTGGGACATGCCACAAGACGGTATGATGAAAAAATATAACTTTTCAAAGAAATTCGTTACGGAATTGAGCAACAAGAAAGAATGGGATCCAAATACCATTACCAGACTTGGAAAGAATGCCATTCAATGGTACACAGACGGCTCAAAAGCAATAGAAGTAACTGGGATAGGAGTGTTCGGGCCAGGAACCAAACACTCTGAAAGCTTGGGAAAAACCCCAAGTATCTCTCAAGCGGAAATCCACGCCATAAGGCTCAATAAAAAAAAGATCTCTCCACGTTTGAAGATTTACCGCCCTTATTTACAGAACGCAGAGGAATTGAAAAGGAAAAATACTATACCTACAAATTCTAAAATTAGGTCTTTTAGAAGATTACCACAAGTTTTATGATGAACTTCCACACGGTTAGTACATATTACTTTGGTTTTGTTTTGTTTAACTATTTTTAAATGTTATTAGCCAATTCGTTTACTGCATTGTAATTTTTATTTGAAATAAAATAAGTTTTGCATTGTGTGCTTGTATTTATTTAAATATGAAAAACTCAGAGTAACGTGAATTGCTTACTAAGACGACGATATGTTACGAACTTAAATATTTGCCGCTATATTCATCAATAAACAATTCAATACAATAAAATAAAATAAGGAATAAAATAAATTAAAATAATAAAGATGAACATAAGCATCTCTATGAAAGCGTTTTTACAAGAAATAAGATAAAATAGTAAATAAGAATTAGTACAAAAGATGGCCAACTTTTATCTTTTTGTTTTATTTTATTTTAATTTGTTTGGAAACCGATAATGAGCATGACCCAGATATTTCTGTTCTAAATGTTCTGAGGTTCCAATTATTCTTCATGTAACCTAAAAATATTATTACCTGCTCTATCAGCATGCCATCATCCATTTTAGTATTGATTTTAATTTTTGAAAATTTCTAACAGAATCCAAATGAATAGATATAATTATTGAGGTTATGTACTGTAGTGACAAGACAAGTGTAGATTCGGCAAAACATGTAGCCAAAACAAAAGGTGGAATTCACTCAAGGATGATAGATTTGAGAATTCTCAATCTATCATCCTTGGAATTCACTAAGCTTGCACAAAACACAAACAAAGTCATTGTCAAAAAAGCTGCAATTTGATTGGCTTACTCTTACTTCTTATTTTATTTTATTCATCTCTAAAATCAATGTTTTTTTGTCCTTATTTCTTAACTTATTTGAATTAGTTCCTTATTTTATTTTATTTGCTGTATAATCTCACCTAACACACTGAATCTGTGTCTCTGATGTGTATTCTATGGTATGGACTTTATATAGACAAATGTCCTGAGGAAAAAATTAGCTTTTAAAATAAATCATTTTGAAGAAAGAAACCACCATATCAAATTTAAATGAACTCCAACAGGATTAAGATAATTATAAGAACCACGTGCTGAGGAAAGATGGATTGTTCATCAATTAGCATCAGTACCAATGACTAGATTTAAATTTAGAGAAAGTAAATAGGCTCAACCTTACTATAATACAGAGATGATAATTTTATTACTTATTTCTGCCGGGATATCATTAAATTTGGAGGTCATCAATAGATGGCGGTAGAGTGTTGGCCCTTAGCACGTTTTTTTATAGTAGGTCGTAGCTTGTCTAACTTACCTCAATAGCATAAGGCGTTTACTTATTGGGTAATTCACTCAAACAGTAAATACACATTTTTGAACTTTTATGGGGATGATCAAGGCTGCTGTATTTCTGTTCAAGTACTTTTTGTAGCTCTCTTGAGAGAACAGCGTGATGGGTTGTATTTTGGTGTGGTTAGAAATGCAATAAAAAGTTTAGTTTGATTTTTCTATCTTTTTACTTTAAGAGAAATTTACATTATGACGTTAAACGGTTATATTTAGGATAAAAAAATATTATGGTTCTTCTTTGGCATTCCATTCCAAGATGCTAATATTAAGAATGAATATTGAATGTTAAATAGTGTTATCTAAATATTGTTGTAGTTAAATTAATATTTATTTGTATAACCTGTTCGTGAAGAGCAGCATATTTTTAGTTCTCGAGGACTATTCCAGCTCTGTAGCTCTGACATTTACACTGTTGTTTTGTGTAAATGTAATTAACACACCAAGATCAAGTAAAGATTCACTAATTATGGTTTTTCCTGTGACGATGACGTCGTCATTGACTATTTATTACTATCATTATGTTGATATCCACGTTGCCAAATGGTTTATAATATCTACATTATCCAGTATTTTATGTGTAGAAAATATAAAATTAAAAACCTCTTATTTATTCACCAAAAGTTTGTAACTAGCAGATGCGGACATTGTAAGCTGTTTTATTGCATGTCCCTGATTTTTTTCTTTGGTAGTTCCTTTATCCTTATATAAACTTTTTGCGTATAACTAACTTTGTTAGTTATAGTTTATCTAATGTCAGTGTGAAAACATAAAAACCATTTCAAAGGACACCCTTTGTTGGTGCTTTTGTTTGCCGACAAGTGGTATTTTGGTTTTATAACTGGAGTTAGTAAGAAATCAATGATTTCTGTAAAAACTACAATTCCGTTTTTAATAAATTCTAGTTAGTTTTTTTTAATTCCTAGACTCGACTAGAAGATAAGTTAACTTTCTTATTTTTAATTAAATAGCTATTGACCATTTTATATGTAAAATCTTGTTTTTGAAATGTTCGGCGAAGTGTAGGGAAAACTCTTGACAACCTTGGTTTAACTTAAGACTGTATTCAAAATACCAGACAGATTCTTATACTTAATTTTATTTACTTCGTCCTTCTTTTAGAGGTACGGTGTAGATTAAAAGATTATGGAAAGTAATAAAAAGTGAAATACGTTTTTCCTTAAAAACCTAATTCTGTGAGTGTTTCTGTTCTGACCAAAACAGGTGGTATAAACTGAAGTGCTGTAAACAGTCAATCATTAAAAGTTGACTACACTTAGTGAACTGTTTTTATAATGATGTTACTGTTTATTATTTTTACTGGTAATTACATTATTTATTATTATTATATCAAATGTTGTACTTAACATTGTTAATATCTAGGTATTATGCGTATATGTCTACTAAAATTTGAACTACAGAGATTAATCAGCATAGTCTTTGCACACATAGCTAATATTAACTATTATTTAGTGTGGAAACTGCTTATTATGAAATATAATAGGTATTATATTCGTCCTTATTTTATAGAATTATGGAAAACGCTACACATAGACTTTTTAATTAAATTGTAGGTACGTTCTCCGAATTTTATTATACAATGGATTCACGTAAGTCTAGCAAAGTCGGCATTCTTTATTTTTAATGGAGCACCCTGTATATTTTTTAGTTTTGAAACAAAGTGACAATATGAAATTATTTATCATCTCTGTTTCTGTACAGTAGGGAGGGTGAGTGTAGGCTCACAGCACTTAGGCCACATGTGACCCATTGTACATCCTCCCGAGCAGTTGTCCTCCTAGGTCATCGTCCATCCTGTCCTTCTCCAGGAAGGTGGACAGGTCACTAGGAGACATCTCCTTTATACCGGCAGGTGTAGGCCAAGACTCACCGAACACACACTCTCTTATTAACTATTACTCCGGACACTCGCATAAGACATGCCTGACAGTTTCATCTTCCTGTTCACACATCCTGCATAGAGGTGTGTCCACTAGCCCCATAGTATGGAGGTGTTTCCCTAGTTGACAGTGGCCAGTCAGAAATCCTACTGTTAAACGCAGGTTTTTTCTGGTCATCGCCAAATATTTCTTCGGCGTCAGCTTCCCAGGGTCGCCCAGGGTGATCCTGGCAATAGTGATGAGCAAAGCAAGACCAAGACTCGAACAGTCTCGATCTTGGTCTTGGTCTTGCTTATTCAGTCTTGGTCTTGGTCTTGCTCTAATCTGTCTGGTCTCGGTCTTGGTCTTGCTGTATTTTGTTTGGTCTTGGTTTTAGTCTTGGTCCTGCCATAATTTCTTAATGAACATCTTTCAAAACATTTTGTAAACATTTTTAAACCTAAATTTACTATCTTTTAATTAAAAAAAGTGTGTGAAAAATAATTTTTGGTTGAGTCCTGCGTATTTAGTCTTGGTCTTGCATAGTCGGCCTTGGTATTAGTCTTGTTCTTGTTCATTTTGTCTTGGTCTAGCGAGTCGAAGAATAGTTTTGGTCTCGGTCTTGGTCTTGCTTTTTCGCAAGACCAAGACCAATTTTGCTCATCACTACCTGGCAAGACTGCACCCTTTGATTCCATCCCATCTCTTAGGGGATTGAGCATAGGTGTAACGTTTGGCTAGTTCCGCAATTGTCGAATCGTTATTAGGTCCTAAAATTTTTAGTCCAGCCGCTTCCCTGGCTAAAGAATCGCCAATGCGAATACCTTTACCCTGTCGTACCCTTTAACCCACCTCAGGATAATATTGTTATCTACCGAGGTGTTAGTTAAATCTTGGTGGCACTCTAGATATAACACGTGGTCTGTTCAAAGCTAATAGGGCTTGTCTACTATCAGTGCAGATTGTTATGTTTTTGCCAGAAATTCCTTTTCTGGTTAGTTATTTAGTTAGCAATTGAGATACTGAGATACCAGCCAGTTCTGTTTGAACCACGCTGGTATTGTTTCCCATTCCCCACTTAATCCTTATGCTTAGTGCTCTGGAGTAAATTCCACATCCTGAGCCATCTTTATTATTATTTATCATTTCCATTCATTATCTGATAATTATAAGTATCAACTTTATTTTAAGTTTGAGGATATCTATAGGTATATTCCTCAATTCAGTTGTTATCCTTTGTCTGTGATCTTGTGTTGATGTGTCTCAGCGTTTTTTATAATCCTATATAGGTAGACTATAAGGCCACACATAATATTATTCTATAATTGCGCTCCTAGATTGATGAGTAGGGACAAGCCAAGCTAGGACCATAGAGTAATAATTTCTCTATGCCTAGGAGCTTCAACAACTAAAACATAAATTGTTAAATGTTAAATCAAAGAATACTGTGTGTTAAATACTAAGTTAAGTTTCCAAAGTTTGTTATGTTTATTTTCAAGTTAATATTGAAATTAAACCATTTATTTTTGGTCAAAGTTTATCAGTTCTTATCGTTTTCAATATTAATATAATTGCATACTAAAATATTAATAGATACGTATATAGTTTTTTATTTATATTTCATATTTACAACTTTTTAAAACTTTATTCAAATCAACACATTTTTTGGTTTATTCGATAGGCGAAAAACATTTGTGTGTCACACATGCAGGAAACGCTTTTGCAACTAACTATCAGGCTGCCCTTGCTCCGTTGCGTTGGCTCGTGCTTCTAATAGCCTTGGGGTGCTAAAGCTCATTTTCTGCCCTTGTGACACAATATACAATTTGTTTAGTTTCAAATTAATGCTAGATAAACTACCTAAGTACATCAGAACTGTCAATAATATATTATTAAAAATTTATTTCATATGATAACTTCGGCACTGTTATAATTAGCGAGAATCTTTCATATGTGCAGTAAGCTGTTAATTCACAAAATTAAGTTTTTAGTTTTTCGCGAATATCACAATAGGTAACTGTTTGTGATGACTGTTGTTATTTGGTATTTGGTTTCATATCAAATACAGAGGTCAATGGATTTAATAATGTGAAATAAGTATGTACCTATTTTTTAATTTGAAGGCTGTTATACTATTTCTAGCATTGAGTTTTACAAGTCAAGTTAACTCGAAAGGATTATTTGATCTCTCACTGCCTTTCTATGATCCAAAATTAACTGATTCTTTTGATTGGAAATTACTGCAGGTAAAAAAAACCAGTTTTGTGTCTAAAAATTGATTATAATTCTTGAAACTTTTATAGGAATTATCACCGCAATATAAGAATGTATTGGTATCTCCCATTAGTATTAAACTTATATTAGGATTATTGTATCAAGGATCTTCGTTACAAGCTGAGAAAGAATTTCTAACAATTTTAAATTATCCAAACAAAGAGACAGTGAAAGAAAAGTATAGTCAAATTCTAAATCAATTGCAGGTTGGTTGTTGGTTTTATTAGGGTTTGAAAAAAGTACATAATTTTTTGTTTGTTTGAATAGCGACACGTTTCTTTTCACCTTTGAAGGACTTATGAATGATTTATAATTACTTGAATATTATTTTAAGAATGCAGATAGAACTGAATATTTGCTTAATATTGGAACAGCGATCTTTCTTGCTCAAGATTTACATGTTCTCCCTAATTTTGAAGAAGTTTCGAGACGTTATTTTAGAACTGACATTAGGCCAACTAATTTTGATAATCCACAAGAAGCTAGCAAAGTTATTAATAACTGGATAGGACTATTAACCAATGGAAAAATTAACAAAATAATCAATGCCAGTAAGTACTCAAATATAATACAATGTTCAAAGGTTAATTCAATAAAACAGTAAAATTTAAAAATGCATACCTAGGTACATCAAAATCATTAATTTTTGTAGACGACCTTATGCAAACCATGATGGTAATTACAAATGCAATATATTTCAAAGGTACATGGACGCATCAGTTTCCTAAAAATCAAACAAAAATTGGTAAATTTTATCCAACTTCTAACGTTAATCAGGTGAAAATTATAGAATATATGACTACCAGTGATGAATTTTTTTATTACGAAGATCCGTCATTAAATTGTAAAGTGCTTAGATTGGAATACAGAGTAAGCCATATATAATTTTTCCTACCTGTAGGTATAGATATTTTTTATTAACAAACTTTATGCATATTTCAGGGTAGCTCTTACGCAATGTTCATACTTTTGCCCAATACATTGGGGGGCCTGGAAAATTTAATAAAAAATATGAACTTGAGTAAAATAGCAAATATCAGATTCCAAATGACACAAGAAATTGTAGAAGTTACTATACCAAAATTCAAATTCAACTTTGATATAAAATTAGCCAACACATTGCAGAAGGTAAAGTTTGAATTTTAGATAGGAGGTATTAGATTTATGTTATTTTTCAGTTTGGTCTTCATCGAATTTTCACAAATACGGCCAGTCTAACGGGAATTATTGAAAACAACAGCACAATAGCCAGAGAATTAATTGTAAATGATATTGTCCAGAAAACTGGAATAGAAGTAGATGAAGAAGGCAGCGTAATATTTTCAGCTACAGGTAGGTACATTTAATTTTTCCATACAATTTTTCAATACTCTTTTTCAGAATTCAACGTCGGTAACAAATTTGCTGAAAATAAAATAATATTCAATGCATCACACCCTTTCATGTTCTTTATTGAGGGACCTAATAGCACTATCCTGTTTGTTGGCAAGTGTGAAGATCCTTCAGGAACAGACACTTCAACTGGTTCGGATAAAGAAGATTCTGGAATATTAGATGGTAAGCTCAATATTAGTCTTTTTGATTAGAATAAAATCTATGGTAATGATTTTTTTTTTCCTTAATTACTTATTTTATGTAGCCTGTTTAATTTTCTTTCGTTTTTGGTATATTTGAGGGTTTTAGGTAATTTTTATTAAAGGTGAAATTCTATATATACTTTTACGCATCAACAAGGGGATCAATAATAGAGGTCACAATACTGTGGGATACAAATTGACCATCTGAAAAAATATTATCAATTATAATTTTATCGAATTTGTATTGACTGCCGCATTTACATTTATCGATCGAATGTAGGTATAGGCTGTTTACGCCAGACGGGATTTCCAAGGTTAACTGTCGGTTAGTGTTCACTAAACAGCGGCGTCACATTGAACAGACCAAATTTGTAACATAGTAATTTATTGTTTCTTTTCTTTTAATAAATAACAACGAGATTCTGGATCAGCGCCCGTATC